>JAANYP010003951.1:0-220225 GCA_020465985.1 Centrapalus pauciflorus
AAACGGGTTGCGGAACCCCCGCAAAGTTCATAAAACCCGTGGGAGAAAATATTGGTTGATCCATTTGCATCGGGATCGGACGATAACCTTGATTGTCGACGTTGGTGTGTTCGGATTGTTCGTCGAACCGGAACCGGAACCAGATGTCATTTGAATATTTGAGAGAGATGAGAATGGAGGTTGAGAGTTGTGAGAAATTTTTTTTAAATTTTGAATGAGTTGAATATGGGTGTATTTAAAAAATTATGTGTGTGTATATATATATATATATATATATATATATATATAGATGAGATCATTGCAGAACCTAAATTTAGTGTAGAACTGTAGAACCAATATCGTCCATAGATTAGAATAATCTAATGGTCTTGATTAAAAGAGTTAAGTTTGGAATTAGTGAAAAAAAGATTGGTAATAGTGATATTTTAATTCTTGGAGGGGTAAAAAAGGAAAAGATTGGAAATAGCAAAAAGATTGACATTAGCAAAATAAATATCTTTTTTCTTTAAATTAAAATAACATTAATATTATTAATTTTTAAATCAAAAAAATTATACCATAAAAACAAGAATTTTATACTCTTTAAAACGAGACCGGTCATGATATATTTTTTTCGAAAAAAATTTACGTGTTTATTTTTCGTAAAAAAAAAAATTACCCAGACCACGATGCAATATATCATGGTGAGATAATGAGATCATTCGATATCGAATGAACACTTTGATATCGTATATTTAACGTCAATGCAACACTGCATATACGCTCATTATTAACAGAGCTAAAATTATAGTCACAATTAGTAGTCAAAGTTGGTGGATTTAACGAGGACGGTTATGATATATATTTTTTATTTTTCGTAAAAAAATTTTTACTCAGACCACGATGCAATATATCATGGTGAGATCATGAGATCATTCGATATCGAATGAACACTTTGATATCGTATATTTAACGTCAATGCAACATTGCATATACGTTCATTACTAACAGAGCCAAAATAATAGTCACAATTAGTAATCAAAGTTGGTGGATTTAACGAGAACGGTTATGATATATATTTTTTTATTTTTCGTAAAAAAAATTTTACCCAGACCACGATGCAATATATCATGGTGAGATCATGAGATCATTCGATATCGAATGAACACTTTGATACCGTATATTTAGCGTCGATGCAACACTGCATATACGTTCATTATTAACAGAGATAAATAATAGTCAAAATTAGTAGTCAAAGTTGGTGGATTTAACGAGAACGGTCATGAATATATTTTTTTGAAAAAAAAATTACGTATTTATTTTTCGTAAATTTTTTTACCCATACGACCATTCGATGTCGAATGAACACTTTGATATCGTATATTTAACGTCGATGCAACACTGCATGTCCATTATATATTAAAAGAGTAAAAAAAAAAGTCAAAGTGGACAGTCAAACTTGGTAGGCTGCTATTAATTCATTGTTAATTGTATAATTACCATCTTATCCCTAGTGTTATATTATAATCTAATGGTTTAGATTGGTTCTATGGTTCTGCACTAAATTAAGGTTCTGCAATGACGGTGTTCCAAAAATGTCGAGCTTGGTACCGAGCGGTGCCGAGCATATATATATATATATATATATATATAACGGTCGGATAATGGAGGAAATCGCTCGGCATTTCAATGACGGTGTTCCAAAAATGCCGAGCTTGGTACCGAGCGGTGCCGAGCCCCACTCCCTGTGGCCTGAAGTAACCTTAACAACACCCTACTCCCTAATCTAAAGTTTACTCAAATCAATGTACGTAAACTCAAGTATTTATTGACTTTTTAAATTATTTATTAGCGTAACCAAACTTTCTTATTCTTTCTAAAAAATTATATATATTGATTTGAGGTGATAGCAATATATATATTTCTAAATTTGAGACCAAAATGATTCAAAACCGACACCAAATTAACTTTCGGTTAGTCTTGTTTTCTTATAATATAAACTAGGTTATTATCCATGTATTACATGAGTTAATTTTAGAAATTGATATTTATATATATATGTATAATATAATAATTATATGAATAATAAAGTTTGTTTAATTTTAGTTATATAATAATTATATAAATAATAAAGTTTGCTTAACTTTAGTTAGTTAGTTATTAAATTAACCCGTATTAGATTTACATATATTTGATTTGCTTTAAAATTTAAAAATAAAATCAGTAGATGATGTGGCAAAAGAAGAGAGCGGCATGAGACAAATTAAATGAGAGCATGTCATGTAGCAAATTAAATGAGAGAATGACATGTGACATTTAATTACTCTTTTAATAATATAGATAGATTACTAGGTTATTACCCATGTATACATGGGTTAATTTTAAAAATTTATATTTATATATATGTATAATATAATAATTATATGAATAATAATGTTTGCTTAATTTTAGTTAGTTAGTTAATAAATTAATCCATATTAGGAGGGTGTTTGGATTTGTGTTTGAAAAAGTGCTGTAGCGTTTTGAAAACTAATAATCAGATAATAGCTGTAACAAAAAGTGCTACAGGAAATGTAGTGTTTGGTTTAGCTTCTGCTGTTTGCTATCATAATTATCTAATAATCAGCTTTTAAAGTGTTTGGATTTGCATTTTTACTTGTAAAATGACCAAATAATCACTTATGAAGCAAATAAGCTACAATTTTTAACTTATGAAAAAGTGTGGTAAGATTAACGCTAAACGCAAATAATCACTTATTAACGTATGCAATCCAAACACTTTAAACTAATTATTTGCGTTATTGTAACGTAATAAGCTGATAATTTGGTTCATAACGCAAAACCAAACACCCTCTAGATTTAGTTAGATTTGATTTGTTTTAAAATATAAAAAAAAAATCAGTAAATGATGTGGCAAAAGGAGAGTGTGACATGTGACAAATTAAATGAGAGGATGCCATGTGGCATTTAGTTATTCTTTTAATAGTATAGATAGATTATGTAATAAGGTTTATTATGAAAAAAACCAACATGTTTTCACGTTTTTTTTTTGCGTTTTCGTCCCTCCATGTTATTATTATTTTTTTCATAAAAGTCCTCAAGTTAATTTTTTTTTGATTTAGCGAAATTTGGACATTAGACCCCGGTTATAATTAGTGAACTAGGTTTTAAAAAACTTAAAAACCGGTATCCAATTCCAAATTTCACTAAAACAAAAAGAAAATATTAACTTAAGAGATTGTATTAAAAAAATAACATAAAGAGACAAAAACATAAAAAAAAAAATTAAAATATTTTTTTTCGTATTAAACCCTATATTATATTGTTATTGAAAGAGTGGTAACGTAATATTCCAAAATCCAAATATTTGGAAGAGGGTGTTTTTGGAAATGAAAAATAATATCGAGTGGATGGCAGGATGGAGGGTTAATTTTGATACAACGATTCACGTGAGTTGGGGGGGCATCAGGAGAAGAATGTTCACGTGCATTGAGGGTGTGTCCGTGCTAATCACGTGCATGGAGAGATCTCAATAATTCCTTTGTGAAATGTCATCATTATCCTCCCTCTCCATTCTTCTCTAATCATTGGTTTCAACATCGGATACCCCCCTCTCATTCTTTTCTTTCTTTCCTTTTATCATCAAATTACACTTCTACCCCTCTCTCTCTCTCTCTCTGTCTCTCACACACAATCTCCCTCACATATACCCGATAGTTTATGAGTGCTACTATTTTCATCCCATAAATGTCTATTTTCACTCATCATTATTAGTATATTATTAGAAATCAAATTTTTATAATTAATTAGCAAAAAAAAATGATATTTTTTACCATTTCACCTTCCAAGGTCAACGTAACATTCTTCTACCCCATTAGAGTGATGGGTATGGGTATCTTTCCCATACTCATCTTTCTGTACACGTCAGTGCCACGTCAGCTTTTCTCTCTCCACCATTTCTCATTTTTCTAAGGTGTAAATACTCATCTTTCTATACATTTCCATCTTTCTTAATTTTTTTAACATTTTAATTAAGAAAACAATTATTAAAACTAAAATAATTAATTTCATAAATATTTAAAAGCTTACATAATAAAATTAGGAAACTAAAAAATAAAAACTTACGAAACTAAAAATTAGAAAAATTACATAACTAAAAAGATTACGAAACTAAAAACTAAAAAAATTACATAACTAAAATAAATTACGAAAATAAAAACTAAAAAATTACGAAACTATAGTCGTCATCCCCAACGCTCCGCAATTCTTTGTTTGCATTGTAATACGGCTTGCAAAACGTTACCTTCCAAATGGTCGTGTGACCAAATGAAAACTCCAAGTCTCGTTCTTGTTGTTGTTCACTCAGTAACACAATGTACGCCTGATATTTTTTCTCTTTCAACTCCTTTTCTAGTCCATTTTTATTTGTTTCATTTCTTCAAGTCGTTTTCGATGAGGTTTCTTATCTTCAACATCAATAACGTGATAAGTTGAAATCCTTTCGAATTGTGTGCGCATCTCTGGGTCGACTGATGTTGATGCTGGTCTTTTCTCATTGCGACGTGGTCGTTCAAGCTCCTGAATATCCTCGTCGCCCTCGTCATCTTCCTCATCGTGAACACCTAAAAATGCCGCATCCGAAGACGGTGTTCCGATCGTGTTAGAATCCGAAGTTTTGGACCGCATTCTTTGATGGATATGGTGAAAAGTGTGGTACATATGATGCCGAATAATCCGTTAAATTCGGTGGATAATTTTGCGATGGGCGGAAAGGAGGGTTTGATCGAGAAGCCGGTTGTTTACTGCGTTGTCGACTTGCGGCGGGTTGTTTGCCGGTATTTCGATCCATGATTTTAGATAAAGTGTATAGAGATTGAGAGATTTTTGTGGAAGAGATGAACGTGTATAGAGATAGAGAGATTTTTGTGTGAAGATGAATGAGAATGGAGATGAGTATTTATAGGGGAAAAAAAGTATTAATTTTTTTTTATTTTCAACGGTCATTTGACCGTTTGAGGCGACCGTTGGCGCGGGGTCACGCGGGGAAGGGAGGCCGGGCGGGGTGGGTTTTGCGCAGGGCCGCCGTGGAGGGGCGGTGTAGCCGCCGCCTTCCTCGCCATGTGGCAAGGCCGCTGGCCTTCAACTTCAGCATACCCATCACTCTTATGCGGTGTAAATAGACTACCCCATAGTTTATATATGAGTGCTACTTCAAGCACCATACTTTACAACAATTAATCTTTAGGTCAATTAACCTACACTATTTTCAATGAAAAAAAGGAATCATACACCCAATCATAAACAACAATTTAGTCAAATTATAGGTCAAAAATTATAGTGTATGGTGTATGAGAAACTATAGTATGATGTATAAAGAAAATATTTTTATATATATAGGTTTTGAATCAGTTTATTGATTAGATGGATCCTTTTCATTAGGTAACAATAGTTTGACTAGTTTGAAATTACATGTTAGTGTTTACTTAATGAAATTTTTTAAAATTTTTATCTTATTTTTCAAAAAAAATAAAATCTTGTTTACTTAATAACAATTCACTTAATTTTCATATCACTTTTCATATTTTCTTTCTTACTTTTCTATTACACACCCTATATATATATATATTTTTTATAATAATCTCTTTTTCTCTCTTACTTTTTAATCACCTATCTTATTTTTCTTATTTTATAATCACTCATCTTATTTTTCGTAAACCTATAACTTCATCATCTAAAAAGTTTTCACCTTTTATAGAAACCCTTGTTTTTTTTTTCCTGAAAACTATAACTTGAAAACTAAAATTGAAAAACGATTAGTTTTTGTTAACCAACGCAATCTATAAATTTTATCATACAGCTGTCAAACTAGATTTATTTAAAAAGTTTTGGTAAACAATAAGATAATTATAGATAAATATGAAATTTTATAAGTAAGATTAAATAGCATGTATCTTCTACTGTTAAAAATATATAAAAATTCGAAACGATATCATGTTAGTATTTATCTAAGATCTCACATTCATAATTGTTTGATAAACCCTATATGGGCATGTATCCAATGAGTACATAGAGTGGAATGAAACTGTCTCGATTTCCTTGTAAGACTTAGATTTTTTTTTGGAAAAAAAAAGCACACTAGATATTAAATAGGGTTAAAGTCGTACAAATACAACATACTTTTCTCAATTTACCTAAATGACTAATTAACTTTTTTATTTGACCGGATGATACTTGTACTGCAAACAACTTGTCGATATGGTACGTGTAACCAATAACTAGGGATGTGTGGAATGACCGGAAAACCGAACGAAACCGAGACCGAACCGGAACCGGAACCGGAACTGATTTTTAGTATTCGGTTCGGTTATCGGTTCTTATAATTTTTAATTTTCGGTTATCGGTTATTCGGTTAACGGTTCTGCGGGTTTCGGTTATATCGGGTATGGAACCAAGAATTCGAAAAAGACCATGGCATGGATACCAAGAAAATTTAAAACCCATGATGGGAATTGTGAAAAGCAAAAGATTATTTGATGGTTGTCTTCCTCAATCCTCACCATACCTAACACTTGGAAGAATTAATTGCATCGAAGAAATCCACTTTGTTCTAAAACAAGCAATTTTTAAAATACAATCAATAATTAAGAATATATCACTATAGTTAAAAAAGTAATTCAGAATGATATTTTATCAAGATTTACATTCAATAAAACGTTAACCAAAAGCAATCTAGATTTGAAAATCCATTAGGAATTGTTCAGGTTGAAAATCCATACTTCACGTTGACATTCATAACAAAAATATTTTTTTTGGCAAAAGTATAATAAAACGTTAATCGTGTTTTTTTGTTTATATCTTGTTATAATATATATATATATATATATATATATATATATATATATATATATATATATATATATATATATAGATTTTTTTTGCAAATTTTGGTTCTAATCGGTTCCATACCCGAAATACCCGTACCATAACCGAACCGGAACCGGAACCGTGTTACAATTATTGGTTCGGTTATCGGTTCTCACAATCTTCAATTTTCGGTTTCGGTTAAATCGGTTCCGGTTCGGTTCGGTCCGGTTCCGGAACCGTTTACATCCCTACCAATAACTATGCTGATATGACAGTTTTTACTAATTCAAATGAAAACGTGACACATTTTTAATAACACGATGCTTACATAGATTTTGATATATATAAAAAATTTAGAAATCCTCATAAACATATAGATCTTTTTAATACTTCTAAAAACACAAATATAAGATCTTTACCGGTAGAACTGGTAACCGGTAATCAAAAATATCATTTTAACAATAAATTTTAACTACAAATACCAATGGGATAAAAAGATAATTAGATTAGTCATTTGACAAATTTCAGTATAGTACATACATTTGTACAATTTTAACCCTATTAAATATATATAATTAAGTCTATGAAACTTTATTAAATAAATAAAATAACTTTAAATGTTTAAACGTTTATCGGTCTTAAACACTCATTTTGTAGACTTTGTTATTTGTAATAGGGCTTTAGAGTCATCATTTTAAAGTAACGTACTGTTTTCAAAATATAGTTGGTGATGACGTCTGGACACGTAGAGTCCACGTCTTACAAAGAATTATTACAGTTTTCTACCTCTTTCAAAATCACACACACATATATAAAGGTTTTTCCTTTTCTTTATGACAACTTTTTTGTTATCCACCCACAACAAAACCTTCCCAATCTTTCATGATAATCAAAGTGCAAAAACATGCCATGTTAGGATTGGGAAGTCACACTCTCTCTTTTCTTTCTATCCAAAACCCTTTTTCTCTTTTTACATTAATGATGTCAAAAGGCAAGTGCAAAGAGACACGATGTCAAACCACAATATTAGCCTTGTCATGCACACTTTTGTGATGAGGTTCTTCTATGGTGTCTATTTGACTCCACTCCTTTTTTTATAAAATAAAAATATAAAATCTTATGCCAAGGCCCACATAGACCCAAAAACAATCATTAAATAGGAAACATCTCAAAAAGAAAAAAAAATGTTGTGTCTTCCATCAATTACAAATATATAATAAGAGGATTAGGAATATATAGAAAATTTAAATGTTGGTTACATATGTAGGAAGGAATTTTGTTTTTAAATTTTAACACACTCTTTTTAGTGGGTCGAGATAGGGGTGATCAACGGCTTGGTTTATGGGTTCATTGGTTTCTTCGGTTTGGTTTCCTTGGTTTGAAATTTTTTTTTTTATCCCACACTAAAAACCAAATTCAAAGCTGCATAAACCAAACCATAAACCAAATTTCGGTTTGGTTTGGTTTATAAACCAAAGAAACCAAATATTCAATATGTAAAACAAACTACAAACAACCAAATACCAAACGACAAACATAAAACTTTCAAGCATCTCAAATAGCCAAAAATTAAGTATGCTATCCTAAAATATCAAGTTAAACAAACATAAAATATTTTATGTCAAATAAATTCATCCTAAAACTTATAAATATATTAAGTACATATATAGTTTTTGGTTCAAATTAATACCACAAATATCTAGAGTACCAGATTTACCAATATTGACCATAGGATCTATAAAATTAATGGTTTAAATTCAATTTGATATTTTTTATATCATTGAATTTTAAACCATTAATATTATTCATCCAACGGTCAAACTTAGTCCTTCTGGTATCCAATTATACACACACACACACATACATATTCGGTAATTCGGTTTGGTTTGGTCCACTATCAGCTAGACCAGAAATCAATCCAAAAACTTAGTTTCATAATCGGTTTGGTTTAAAACCAAACCGAAAACCGAATTTTAAATTTGGTTTGGTTTGGTTTTTGGTTTCCTCGGTCACGAACCAAAAACTGTCCACCCCTAGTCCAGATTTATTTAATTATGTATTTTAGTTGACCTTCTATGATTATGTGACTATAAATATTTAACTTCTTATATGATTCTAATCATAATAGGATTGATCGGAAACATGTTATAAAATATATACTTTTACATTCTAATCGATCGATAAAATGTACGTTAGTTACCAGCAATGAGGACATAGTTTTATTTCATTACAAATATTTAGAAACATTATTGTTTTACAAATATTTAACAACATACAATAAATTCTTATACTGTAATAACTTGTTAATGTTGATGACAAACCCAAAAAAGTTAACATTACTATTGATTAACTTGTACACGTATACATGAAAGTGTTCTTTATGTCAACCAATCCTCTCTTATCATTTCATAATAAAAGTAAAATTTAGAATTTTTAAAATTAAAAAAATTTAAAAGGGTCAAAAAACCAATTATTGATATGTCAATCTTGTATTTTTGTACGTGTAAATCATGGTGAAGTTGACTATGAATGTCTATTTTACGAGGCCTTCTAAAAAAATAATTCTTGGTAGTTTTATTTTTATTTACTAAAAAATAGTAGTTTTATTTTTTAACTAAATTATTTTTCAAGTGGTTTTTTTTTAACTTAATACAATTTTTAAAACAAATGTTTTTCCAAAAAATATTTTTTAATTTTCACTCAATTGGTTTTACTCATTTTAAATTTCATTAAAATTTTTTGACATAAATAAAATTTGGCGTAAAATCAAACATTATATACTAACTTTAAAACAATTAAAAAAACACTACAACAAGTTAAAAAAAATGAATGTCATAAAACATTTTGCATGGTTTTTAAATTTGATTGTTTTGATCATTTAATTGAAAAATATTATTTGTTTTAGTTTGTTAAAATTTTATAATTTGAATTATATTTTATAATAATTTAAATATATAATTATAAATTGATATTTGATATGGTTTAACATTAATTTAGGATAACATTTTATTTTTGGGTATAATACTTTTTCAAAAAAAATTCTATATTAGTTAGTAAAATTTTAATCAAAATTGCAAAAGTTAAGTAGCAATCTATTTTTTTTTTTTTGTCTATATTTATTTAAAAAATAAACAGATTAGTTAAGGAAAAAGCGGAAATTAAGAGATGAAATTTAAGAAGAAAGCGTTATGTCACACAAAATGTCCTACTTTATTAATATGTATAGATGGATGGGTTTGATAAAAAAAAAATAACAATACCTTTTTCATATTTTTTATGTTTATTGTAATAATATACAATTATTTTACAATTTATTGCTACTAATAGAAACGGATGACTTGCAAAAAATATTTTAGCAGATCATTGGTAACTTTTGTTACAAAAAATAACAACATTTGTATTTGCTTACCAATTATAGGCTAAATATGTCAATTTCTAACCCGACCCGACAAGACAATACGATACGAACTTAATGCAAAAAAGTTGATACATACATAACTCGAAATTGAATCATATTGAAAATGAATCGACCTGAAAATGACATAAAGTTTGTTTGGGTTGGTCCTGGATCAACGGTTGATCCATTAGACTTTTAAAAAATAAAAAGTAAATAAAAATATTAGTTAAAAAACCAAAAATAAAAGAATCAAACCTATAATATTGTTAAATAAGGGACAAATATATTATTCTAAATGTTATTTGGGCTTTGGGTTTTGTAATTTTAGTCCATATATTTTAAAATATGAATTGACAAAAAATCAAATGGTTCAATTGAAACAGTGACTTTAAGAGCAAAAATAAATTTAAAAGAAAATCCAAAATTAGAGATTGAAAGAACAAAAGAGGTCCACCCATGACCCATGAGCAGACACAGCCCGGACACGAAAAATTAGCATGGTTCAAAAATCACAAGAAAAATAAATGAGTAAAAAATAGACCGATACGATTTTGACATGAAAATGTGTCTTGTCTATACGAACATGACCTGAAGCATGACTCGAATGCTAGGGGCGTTTGTTCGCTGTATATTTTCAGAAGAAATGGAACTGTCAAATGAATTGATGACAAAAAGAAACGGAATTAAATTTATACATTATTGTTTGGTTGGCAGGAATCCAATAAAAAGAAATTAAACCCCGTTTGTTAGTATATGGTGTGTAAAGATGACATTACTACTGCATCATGGCTGATTTCATAAAACACTTGAGAGTCACACCGATGAGCACAACTGAGCAGATGCAATTAAACTATTGAATAAATAATATTGGATATTGTTTATGACACGAAATGTTCATTGAGATTTAATTAATGGATGATTAATTATATCTCAAAGTACGGGACTAAAAGTGCAATATTAGATATTGTATTGATTGTCATTGGATGATAATTAAATAATTATCTGGTCTTTTATTTATTATTTGATATTAAATAAAAGATTGATTTATTTGAATTAGTCTTATCATCTATTATTGGATAATTGGATGAATAATTACAAACAAATAAATAAGAGATAATTATAAATAATTATCTAGTCATTTATATATTATTAGATTATGTATAAAAGATTAATATTATTTAAAGGGTATATAATTATAGAGATAATTATATAAGGTTTAAATAATAAAGATAATTATTAAGATATATATTATATTATTATATTAGAGTTTGATTAAAACTAAAACTCTTAATTAATAATAATAATAATATATATATATATATATATATATATATATATATATATATATATATATATATATATATATATATATATATATATATATATATATATATATATATATATATATATATATATATACACACACACACACACACGGACGTAAATATATATATATATAACACGAAATTCAAGACACACACACACTTGAAGGTGTGTGTGTGTGTGGTGTGCTTGGCCGTACGAACCAAACACGTTATGTGTTTGGTTTTCCCGTTCTTCGTGTGTTTGATTGCATACCTGGCGCCGCTCGATCGTGTCATCACCGGTGGATACCGAAAGCGTCTCATTCGTGTATTCTTGTCATAGAATACAAAGGTACGAATTTTTATTGCTTTCTCGTTTACTTATCTTATGTATACTTGATGATCCGTGTACGGAATTCGTGATTTTAAAAAGCTTCCGTTGTGCGTTAATATGATTAATGTTTATGTTTTTATGAAAAACCATACGAATTCCCAACAGTGGTATCAGAGCCATCTCAAGTAACATAATGATAGTATTATTCAAGTATTTATGTCCAACGTTTTTTTAAAGTTTCGATTTTTAATAATTAAAAGTGTTTAAACGATCGAAATCGATAATTAAAACGTTTAAGGTTTTGATTTGGCTTGGAGAAAATCGACCAAAGGTTTTGGAAACCCCATGGTGATTCTCGGCCAACCTTTGAGTTTCTTGGAACTCGGGATTTTGAAACCTTAGTTCGTTTTATTTAGTTGATGTTTGATTGTTTAAAAGTGTTTAATTGATTAAAGTCGGAAAATTAAACGTTTCGGTTCGCGAAATCAAACCTAGAGATTTCGGCCATGGGTTGAGACCCATGACCTCTCGGTTGTGATGTGGTAACCGAGGTGATTGATTATTTGTTTCCGTCATGTCGTTTAATTCACGGTTAAACTCGAACGATTAAATTAAATGCGTTAAAATCGAATTAATAAATCAAAATTGTTTGGTTATTAATATTTAAAATTTGTGACAAAATATATATTTTGGTTTTATAAAATTAAAGTGGGAGACTTTATTAGTTTTATAAAATTCACAAATCGATTTAAATATTATTTGATTCGATAGTCAAACGATTAATTGGAATATGGAAATCGAAATAATCAAAGTGTGTTGATTAAAGGCTTCGATTAATTTCAGCCGTCAAATGGTTTGATACCCTACTTATTTTCGGTTCATATGGGTTATTGAACCCGAGTATGAGTCGGTTAACTAAGTTGGTTCGTTTCCGTTTTCTGGTAATTCGTCGTTTAAATTAAATCGGTTTTTATTAAAAAGTTAAGTTTTAATGTTGAAATTAAAATTAATTGTAATTTTAATTTATAAACTAGATTTAATTTATGCATTTAATATTTAGTTCCATAAAATGCATTATTAAATTAAAGGGAGTTTAATTTAGGGATTCTGTTTTCAAATTGATGAAATCGTGACTTTGAGTTTCATGCTCGGTCATGGTTTAATGTTTTGAGATTTGATCTCGACATTAACGTTTTTGGTAGAAATCGTTTAAAACCATAAAGAAAAGTTTTTGGTGTTATTTAAAGATGATCAAATTTTTGTAAATTGTTTATTAAGAAAATTGACATTTTAAATAATGTTTGGTTATTTATTTTTGAAAAGTGTTTCAATTAAATAATAGTTAATAGATAATTATTTAAAGGAAGTTTAAATTATTTATCAATATTATTTGAGAATAAAACTATATATATTAAAGGTTGTTTAATAAAAAGTTTCTTAAAATAGTAAGTTTAAGTTTCAAAGGTGTTTGAATTGTAAATTGAATATTTTAAGAAAAGTATAGCTATGAATCCAAAGATAATGCGAAGATGGAATTAAATTTGAAATTTTTTCGGGAAAAAGTTTCTAATTACGGAAAGTGTTCCTGAATTTCGAGTTTACGAACCGTGTTTAATTTAAGAACGATGTTGGACATATTTACTTCAATTAATGGTGGAATAATTGGTTTTGGAATTATTTTCATGTCAAGATGAAAATGATTCTGGATTATTTACAAGCTTTTCTGCTTTATTTATGTTTGTGACATAGCCGAGCCTTGAGACCCATTGTTTGTGATGGTTGTTTGTTTAATCTCAATATTTGCTATTTTATTATTGGTTATATTTTAGGGAAGGCCTGCGTGCCATTGGAATCCCGGGTTTTATGATGTAATTTGTAATAGGTTAGAAAATAGGCAAATGTATTTAGATTAAAATTATGTAAAAATCTTGGCGAAGATGTCCATCAAGAAGGAGGTCATCCATCAAGGACACTCGGAGACATCATCGGATGCTGAGGCTAGTGGGAGCTGAAAGAGTTCAACCTTCTTGCCTTGTGTGTTGATTTTGTCCCTTAGTTTTTGACCTAATTGGTTTGTCCGTATGGCTCTCGGAAACCAATTTAGTTTCGGCAAGGCTATGTCACCATGTGATTGTATGTTTTATTTCTTTATGCTTTATTTATATCTGCGTGGTTGTGGTGACAAAGTAGATAAATAAAAGAAATCAAAACTACAATCATTTTTGATGAAAAATTAAAGTATTTAAAAGGAAGTTTAAATTGGGAACTTTAATTATTTTGTCAGGTGTTTGATATGACATTTTTATGAAATTAGTTTTTCAAATAAAGGAGATTTATTTTAAAATGTCATATGATCAAAGAGTTGAAATTCTTAAAAACTGGTACATTAACTGGATTGTTTACTAGAATAGGTGGTGTGTAGGACAGTCTTGCTCGGGCTGTGGAATTTCCGAAAGGTTTAGAACCGAAAGGATCCTGCACGCAGACTAACCTGACTGGCCACTAGTTCTTGGTAAGAGACTGGTTATAAACCCAAATTAAAAATCTGACACCACACACCGTCCATATAGTGGCACTCACGGTGACCGGTCGTCGTAAGTAGGTTCAGCCTTCGTTGGGTGCTTACGCCGCAAACTCGGAGAGCTGTGAGGTAAGCACTGCGGATCCTAAGTGAGACTTGGGCCAGTGACTTGCAGTTGTTATATGGTGTGTGTCAGTGGTGGTTCCTCAGTAAGACTGTTGCCCAAGGTGTGGATGAGATTAAACATGATCAATTTAAGAAATTGAAAATCTCATAAGATCTAAGAGTTACAAAGGAGTTGTAATTGGTAATAAGTTGCCTGCCTGAGTAGCTTATTCATGTAGGTTCAGCCTCCGTTGGGTGCATGAATAAGTAAAATGGTTCTTAGGATTAATAAATCATTTTCTAAATTATGGGTTATTGATTTATTAATGGTTAATCAAATACTGATTTTTGAAAAATTGTTTAAGATGGTTGAAAAAGACAGAGGTAGAAGCGGTTTAATAATAACAATGACAATAAAAGTAATAACAACAATGATAACTTCAATATCCTTTTCCCACTTGAAAATCCTCCCCAAAAGCACATGTTGCTACTTTGAGGTCCATTCGGGATATGGAGAACTCAAAAGAGGCAACTTCCTGAACTGGGAGTAAAATCTGACAAATGTTCTGAGTACAGGGTGAAAGTCGTATATTCTGGAAAGGGCACCAGAACCTGCTCCTGCGGAGACTGCTACAGTTGAGGAGAGAAATCTCCACAATAAGCACTCTGAGGATTCGATCAATGTTGTCTGTCTAATGCTAGCGACCATGACATCTGAGCTGCGGACTAGCCTTATGGACGTCTCAGCTTGACAGATGTATTGCCAGCTAAAAGATATGTTCCAGACTCAGGCTCGGACTGAGAAAGATATACGACAAGGGCTCTGAGCTCCTGCAGAATGGCAGAAGGAACAACTGTTAGATCTCATGCGCTGAAGATGAAAGGTTATCTGGATCATCTTAGCAGACTTGGGTTACCCGTGACACAGGACATGACCACGAATCTAATTCTCAATTCCTTATTGAAGGAATTTTAGCAATTTGTAATTTGTTACAATATGCACGGAGAAGATGATCAGTGGGCTGCATCAGACGCTATAGACTGCTGAGGGAGTGATTGAGGAGAGAATATAGGGAAAGAGACGGAAAGGAAAGTAAGTTTCCAAGCCGGAGGTTAAAGCTAACAAGTAGCTAAAACCTAGAACCAGAGAAGTCAAATTCAAGGATGACAAATTCTTTGAATGCTAGGAAACTGGGCACTGGGAAAGGAATTGTCCTAAGTACTTGGAAACGGTCAAGGTTGACCGCATTGAGACTTCGTGTATCTGAATCAGTCACTTCTATTGTTCTTGGATATGTGATACCCAATTGAACAAAGTTTCATGCATAATGTCTGTAATATCTAAAATGAAGTGAAAAGAGATGACAGATTCAGTGGGAGCATAGAGACATCTTAGAGAATACTCTGCTGGACACTATTTTCATGTCATCAATAGTTTATCATGGTGTAGTATACAATTGATTGAATTTCTTGCAAGTATTTTTGGGATAAATAAAGAATTTTTGGAGTTAAAAAAAATTTATTACATGAAATTCCTATTGTTTAAGATTACTAAACCATGATTATAGACTATTGATTCAAGTGGAACTTGAATAGTAACTTGTCAATGGAGATTGGACAAGCTAGTAGTCATATTCAGATAAAAAGGGTTACCATGTTGTTGTGTAAATTGTTCAAGTGTTCAAATGCAGTTTCATTGAACTTGTTAATTCTTGAAAGCTTGTTCAAGAGATTATATGAGTTGGATAGTCACCTGTGATTATATAGATGAAACTAATAAAATGCAGAATTAAATGTAAAGGAGTTACATGGAGGTTAATTCACTTCACTTGTCAGAAATAATTAGACTTGAGAAGTCAGAATTGTTTAGACAAGAAGTAATCGCATTTTATAAAATTACATGTGAAATGTATACAACTTGTGTGATGGTTAGTCAAGTAGTAGCTTTTGACTTGTTTAAACACTAGTCGGCAAACTTGACGGAAAACTACAACAAAATGTTGTCGATAACCAGGTTCTGGTGGTTATGGATACATATCACAAATGTTGAACACAATGTTATTAAAAATATTTTGATATAGATAAACTGCATACTGTCATATTCAAGACTAAACATCTAAACGTATCACTAGTAGCAATTAATCAGAATTGCTAGAGCTCCTAAATTTTAATCCTGGTGTCTTTATGAGTGATTTACCAGTTCCTCTAAAGATAATGGATATAAATTTGTAAGGAGATTCAGAATGAGTCTGAATAATATTACAAGAAGTTGTAATAAAAAACTAGTGTAATTTTTCAAAGATAAACGGTAATGGAAGTTAAGTCAGTTAACTAGAGAACACTCCCACTAAGATCATGTCTGAAATTAATTTTTCGATAGATCGTGTTACCGTTACATTTGATAAAGGAACAGTAGCATTAAATTGATGGAAGTTATGTTGTGTTTATTGAGATAAAGGAGATCAACATGATATCTTTAATGTCGTTCTATTTTGCATGTTTTAGAAATCCAAGAATAAATTTGAAGTTAATAAAAAAACTATTCCATAGCTGCTTGTTGTCGTGGGAACCACAACGAGAATTAAAAGGCTACTGTGGTTTTTGGTTGATATTCATGGGTGTTGAATTTAGCAAAGGTTGGACCAAATTCACAGGTATTTGTTGCGAACAAATATTGGATTGACCCACCGATTGAGACCACTTTGTGGATCATAGTCATGAGTTGTCTCAAAAAGGTAATCCTTAGTACCTGAGATGTCTACGTACTTTAGTGCGGGTGCCGCTGTACATTTGGCCTAACCTAACGTCATCCGTAACTGGGTGATCATAACGGTTCGAGGCTGGTTGCAGTGGGAGTCGTGCTGAAGGCCTAGATAGTCAAGATGGGATTTGCACCTTCTTTTAACTAAGAAGAGATATTTCTGGGCCCCTCGACGATCGATACTGACAGAAATGCATGGCCATGCTCTGACAGAACTGATGTGTGATATTTCTAATCTGTCTGTTTCAGTTTAGTATGAGATCAGGGAGTCGAGAAACGTAATCGTGTTTGCTACGGTTGATCTAATCCATGCCTAGCTTTCACATTGAAATATCGCGATGCATGGGATATAACCCAAGTTTCTTTTTGGAAGGCTGTTTCAACAAGAATGCCCGAATGGGAGTCAGAGTTTTTATGACCTTGGTTGCCTAAAGTGTCTAGCCATGACCTCCTTTAGGCGCATGCTGCAGGACAGTAAGTCGTCTTACACAAGTGGGAGTATGTTAGTATATGGTGTGTAAAGATGACATTACTACTGCATCATGGCTGATTTCATAAAACACTTGAGGGTCACACCGATGAGCACAACTGAGCAGATGCAATTAAACTATTGAATAAATAATATTGGATATTGTTTATGACACGAAATGATCATTGAGATTTAATTAATGGATGATTAATTATATCTCAAAGTACGGGACTAAAAGTGCAATATTAGATATTGTATTGATTGTCATTGGATGATAATTAAATAATTATCTGATCTTTTATTTATTATTTGATATTAAATAAAAGATTGATTTATTTGAATTAGTCTTATCATCTATTATTGGATAATTGGATGGATAATTATAAACAAATAAATAAGAGATAATTATAAATAATTATCTAGTCATTTATATATTATTAGATTATGTATAAAAGATTAATATTATTTAAAGGGTATATAATCATAGAGATAATTATATAAGGTTTAAATAATAAAGATAATTATTAAGATATATATTATATTATTATATTAGAGTTTGATTAAAACTAAAACTCTTAATTAATAATAATAATAATAATAATAATAATAATAATATATATACGGCGAGATACATATATAGATGGAACCACATATGAGATAATTGTGGAGATTGATATATATGCATTTAGGGGGCGTGATACCCATTTAAGAAAACACACGACACACACACACATTCGATGTGTGTGGGTTTTGGGGATTTTCCAAGCCGTACCAAAAAAAAAAAAAAAAACCAAACACGTATGTGTTTTGGTTTTCCCGTTTTTCGTGTGTTTGATTGCATACCTGGCGCCGCTCGATCGTGTCATCACCGGTGGATACCGAAAGCGTCTCATTCGTGTATTCTTGTCATAGAATACAAAGGTACGGATTTTTATTGCTTTCTCGTTTACTTATCTTATGTATACTTGATGATCCGTGTACGGAATTCGTGATTTTAAAAAGCTTCCGTTGTGCGTTAATATGATTAATGTTTATGTTTTTATGAAAAACCCATACGAATTCCCAACACCGTTCATTGTTAATTTTTTTTAGTTTGTAAAGTGGGATGAGATAAGTGAGTGTACGATGAGTGGGGTAAGATTAGGTGGGATATGGTAGCATTTGGTGGGGTAGATGGGATGATGCATGTGGGCTAGACCTGGCAATTGGAGACATGAATACACGAGTCTGTGAGAGACACGACACGAATACATCTTAAAAATTAAGATAAAACTTATTGCCCTTCGTGTATTCATGTCGTGTCAAATTCGGGTCTGACACGTGAAAACGACACGAATACACGAATTGCCAGGTCTAATGTGGGCTTCTCAATCACTGAAATTGAATCTTGTATTGCATATAAAAACTTCCATTTGGATGTAAATAAAGAGTTTTAGCTAAAATCTTTGTATAAACTAATTTAAAATATTTCTTCAGGCTCGATTGATTTAAATTATAAAATAGAAGTCTAACATCGTACTTGTAGCAGAGGTATTGCATCAAAAGTGACTATTGTTTTGTAAGTTTTAAAACCAAACTTGAAAATTAAAATCACAATGACTTGATCATTAAAACCATATATTATATTGATCGAATGTAAGTTTTGAGCAGTAAATTTACTCTTTTCTGTAAAAATGAAAAAAATATAATATAATCATGAAATTGTGAAATATAAAACTTTAGAGGTCAAATTGCTAATACTAGAAAACTATAGTGGCCAAAATAAGATATTCTGTTTTCTAATTTGAAGATAAGCCAAAGCCTATCGCCTTCTCCAAAAAAACTGTTTCTCCATTGCTCTGCAGCATGCTGATGCTCTCATCTCCATTCCTTCAACTCAAACCTTCTTTTTCTTTTAAATGTAAGTCTCTCGTTCACACACACACACACACACACACGGAGACTTGAATGATGGTGTGAGCTAACATTTTTGAAATGCATGCCAAGTGACTGATGAAATGTCTCAGTGAATGTTTATTTGTAAGGTTGATTCCAATTAGAAATTATGCTTAGGAACATATCTTGAGGTGGTGGGAAATGGTTTGATTGGTGTAATATTGATTTAACTTAAAGTTTACTGTGTTTGTGTGAGGAAAGTTTTTGATCAGAGACTTGGATGATATATTTGGGAATTGGGGAATTTGGTTTTATGATTTTTTTCGTATGTGATTGAATCAATTTAAGTTTCGATTTTGAACTAAAGGAACTTCTACTTGAACTCAGAACCATGCCAATGCTCCCAAACTTGACCCAAAAGTGCTGGGTTTTTCTTGATATAATGCTATATTCATTATGATCCCTCCATTGTGAAGTTCATATCTGGTTCCATTTTTTTTAAATAGAATGATTTTAAAATAGTGAAATTGATATAAAATATTTGAAAGTTTTTTAGGTAAGTCTGATAACTGGAACACTTTTTTTATGAGATTTCTTACTTGAATTTAAGTAGTGTTACAAATTCAAATCAATTTTGCAGTACAAGGAACAGTTTTCCCTGTTGTGTGGTGTGGAAATGGCAGCCAGAAAGTTATTGATTGAGCATATTGCTAGCGTTGATACATAGTACATGTTAGATATAGTATTTATAGAAAAGTGTTTCATGATATCTTAGGAATCTTTATCTAGTTTCCATAATTATGTTGTAATTTTGTCATTAGCTGAGGATTTAGCTTCACTGAAAATATAAGACAAATATCCTAAATCTGATCCTCTCACAGTACACTTCATAAATTATGAAGACATAATCCTACTTGAAGTTATGAAGTACTACTTATGATCGAGAATTAGATACACACATTGACTTTACACTGCCAAATAGGTTATAAAAAGAGGGTAAACCCCACCTTTTGAGGGGCCCCACCAACCGGTCCCCAAGCCAACATAGTGGAAGATAGGAAGTAAATCGCATAAACCATTGACAACAAGCAAGTGACAAGGGGACTAGCCGCCTAGGTTTTAACCGATGACCTCTGCTTGCATGCTTTATAAGCTGAGGATATAGCTTTCATGGTTGTTGTCTACTTGTCTCATAATGTTGAATAACATTCAAATGTACCGTTACCATAACATAGAACGGAAACATACTAGATACATAGTACTATTGTAGTAAACAATAGAGAAACATATGCTTTTAGAGGAAAATAGTATGTCAGAAGCTTTTTGCATAAGATGCGTCCTTAATATATGAAGCTGCTATTTTTGGTAGGTTTGGACAAAAAAAAAATCAAAGTTCTTACTTCAAAGGTTGCCTAAGACCGTATAGTTCTTCACCTAAGCTGGTTCATGTTTGATCGAAATCCCCGATTTCATGTGATCTATTTTAAAACTGAAAATTGAGAGAATCTCTAAAATAGGAGAAAAGTTATATAGCCAAGAATTATTGAATTTGGCCGTACGTTGGTTGGTTGTGAATACATTCAAGACCTTTCTGTGGATTGGTCATGTGCCCTGTAACATGGTGATAAGAAGTTATGCGTGTTTGAAGTTTAGGTGCTTTCCCGTGTTATTGCATATGAAACTGAGAATTGAGAGAGAAGAAGAAAACATTCATTCTCACTATGTATTTACAATTACAGAAGGAAAGGAAATATTTAAACTTCTTAATGTACACCATATTTGCTATCATACACGTAACTATCTAACTAACTCCAACTAATACTAACTAACCATCTTAATATCCCAATATCCCCCCTCAAGATGAAGACTTAAAAATATTTTTAAGTGACATCTTGGAAAGAATCGGAGCCATTTTGGAATAAGGGAGAGGCTTAGTGAAAATGTCTGCTAACTGGTTAGTAGTACGAATGGGCATAAGCTTGATGGTGTGATCAATAATTTTATCCCGAACAAAATGACAATCAATTTCTATGTGTTTTGTTCGCTCATGGAAAATGGGATTAACAGCCAGTTGCATAGCTGATTTGTTATCACAAAACACTAGTGTAGGATGAGGAGTTGGTATGCCAAAATCATGAAGTAATTGACGAAGCCAAATAACTTCACTAGTAACAGATCCAAGGGCGCGATATTCTGCTTCAGTGGAACTCCTAGAAACAGTAGATTGTTTCTTTGATTTCCATGAAATTAAAGAATCACCAAAAAATACGCAGAAACCAGTGACAGATCGTCTTGTGTCAATGCATCCAACCCAGTCAGAATCACTAAACGCTCGCAACTGCAAAGATGGCTTTGAAGAGATAAACAAACCTTGTCCTGGATTACCCTTTAAAAACCGAAGTAAAAGATGAGCAGCTTGTTGATGAGGCACTTTGGGTGCTGAAATAAACTGACTAAGACGATGAACAGCGTAAGCGATATCAGGTCTTGTAATGGTAAGATATAAAAGACGACCAATTAACCGTCGATATTGAGAAGGATCTGGTAAAGGATCACCATCAAAAAGTGAAGATTTATATCTCGGATCCATAGGATAAGATATGGGTTTACATGCCAACATACCAGTGTCTTGGAGAAGATCCAAAACATACTGCCGTTAAGAAATAACAATCCCATTTGATGATCTTGCAATCTCCAATCCCAGAAAATGCTTAAGGTTACCCAAATCTTTAAGTCGAAACTGTTGACTTAAACTATGTTTGAGTTCATTAATAACAACCAATGAAGACCCAGTAATAACGATGTCGTCAACATAGACTAAAAGAGCCACAAAATTATCATCTTTACCTCTGACAAACAAAGAGAAATCTGCCTGAGATTGTTTAAAACCTTGAGAGATAAGAAATGTGGAGAATTTTGCGTACCATTGCCTCGAAGCTTGTCGTAAACCATACAAAGACTTGTCCAGTTTACAAGCAAGTTTAACAGTAGGAGAATGTGCAGGAAGTGAAGTATAACCCTGAGGGATTTGCATATAAACTTCCTCTTCAAGATCACCGTTGAGAAACGCATTGTTAACATCTTATTGAATAATTGGCCAATTCTTTTGAGCTGCAATTGCTAATAGTAACTTGACAGTAACAAGTTTTGCTACTGGTGAATATGTGTCCAAAAAATCAACCCCTTCGTGCTGGTTAAAACCCTTTGCGACCAAACGAGCTTTAAACCTTTCTATAGTGCCATCTGCCTTTCTTTTGATTTTGTAAACCCATCTGCATCCCAATGGTTTACGATCACAAGGTAAAGGAACAATAGTGCATGTATTATTTAATTCTAAAGCATGTAACTCCTCCTGCATTGCATTTCGCCATTCTAAATTAAGAATTGGGCTCATGCTGACTAGAAACAGCACATACATAAGCTTGGTAAGAGGGAGAAAGTTGAGAGTAAGACAAAACATCTTGTAAAGGATATTTTGGAGTCTTGATGTCAACTGGTTTGACCAGATTGCAATGAAAGTCTTGAAGGTAAGTTGGTTTAGATCTTTGTCTTTGAGGTCTTTGAGACAAAGTGGATGAAGGTGGTTGAGGATGCTCAACAGGAGCAGAAGGTTGAATAAAAGGCTGAGACAGTAAAGGCTCATCAGTGACAGTGACAGGTTTAGGAATAACATGAGAAATAAAAGGATTTTCATGAGGATGATTTTTAGAATGTTGAAAAGGAAAAATATCCTCATGAAAAACAACATCTCGTGAAACGAAAATCTGTTTTGTCTCCAAATCAATGAGCTTATAAGCCTTCATGCCTTGTGGATATCCAATGAAAACACATGCCCTTGCTCGTGGATCAAATTTTGTTCGTTTAGATTGTAATGTAGAAGCAAAAGCCAAGCAACCAAAAATACGAAGTTGAGTATATTGTGGATGAGTTTTGTATAACTTGAAATAAGGAGAAACATCACCCAAAGACTTCGAAGGAGTTCGATTAATGAGAAGGGCAGCAGCAGAAATACATTCAGACCAATAATTGGAAGGCATATGAGCCTGAGGGGGCGTTTGGTTCGCTGGAACCTGACGGAATGGAATGGAATCTGTCAAAGGAATGGAATTCTGGAAGGAATGGAATCTGTCTGAATCCAAATACTATAGTTTGTTTGGTTGGCAGTAAAGGAATGGATTTCAGATTATCCGAATATCCGAAAATTCATATTAAAATTTTTTTTTTAAAAATTAAATCAAATTTTTGAATATCTAAAAACACAAATTTTATATATCCAAATACATATTAAAGATAAATATATCACAAACTAAATGTATCAGGAATTATTTTACTCAAAACGACTAAAAAGTATTAAAAAAACTAAAATATATAGAATATTAGTTAATAAATCTATAATATCAAGATAAAATTCAAAAATATACATTAGAATAATAATAAACACTCAAATATTATGTAAATAATCAATACTAAAAATTTTAAAAATAATTTTTTTTTGGATTTTCGGATATCGGATTATCCGAATATCCGAAATTTTGGAATTTTACTATCCGAATCCAAAATTTCGGATAGTTTTGGATCGGATTTTGAATTTTTATTTCGGATGCTCGGATTCGGATTTTTATGAACACCCCTGTCAAAAGGAATTGAGAATGAAATTTAAATTCCTCTCAAATTGCTATGGAATGATCATTCCTTCAAAAGGGGGGATTTTTTTAAAAAAGTGGAATGGTCATTCCATTCCTTTGGACTACCAAACAACCCATCAGAATGGAAAATCCATTCCTTTTCCGCCAGATTCAGTCAGATTCCAGCGAACCAAACGCCCCCTGAAAGTATAAGGCTCTTGCAACATTCAGCAAGTGTTGGTGTTTTCTTTCAACAACTGAATTTTGTTGTGGTCTCTCAACACAAGAAAATTGATGTAATACTCCATTTAATTTGAAGAATTCATCAAATTGAAGTTCCTTAGCATTATCAGACCGAAAAGCCTTTATATGAGTATCAAATTGTTTTGATATCATAGTGAAAAATTGGGGAATGACAGTTTGTGCCTCAGATTTATTTCGAATCATATAGATCCATGTAAATCTAGTACAATCGTCAACAATGGTAATGAAAAATTTATACCCCTGATGTGATGGAATATGATAAGGACCCCATATATCACAATGTATCAAAGAGAAAGGCATATCAGATACATTGTTGTGAGAGACAAAAGGTAAACGTTTCTGTTTAGCAATGGGACATATATGACATGTATCTGAATTGAAGTCTTTGTGTAATTCTAAAAGACTGTGAAGAGTTTTGATCTTGTTATCAGATGGGTGACCTAATCTTTGATGCCACTTATGAGTAGTAACAGCAGCTGCATTTATAGGAAACATCACTTGATCTTGAAGAATGTACAATCCAGCTTGAACATCACCCTTGCCAATCACAATCTTGGACTTGCTCTGTCGAATTAATGCACATTTGTGATATAATTCAATTACCAAATTCTGATCATGATTAGTCAACATAGAACAGGAAATCAGATTCAACTCAAATTGAGGAACAAATAGCACGTCTTGTAGAAACAAACCATCATTTAACCTGATATCCCCTTTTTGATGAACTTGAATAATAGAGTGATTTGGTAATCGAATTCTGGTATTGAAAATGGATCTAATGTTTGTAAATAATTCAAGATTATTACAAACATGACTGGTGGCTCCTGAATCCAATATCCAAACATTTGATTTGAATAAGCCAGAATTGAGAGTAAAAATATGATGCGTAAAAATATGATGCGAACCTGATGGAGTAAAAGAAGAGGTAGTAACTGCATTAACAGAAGCAAGGTGACCAGAAAGCATAGCAATAAGTTGTTGACATTGGCTATTAGTTAAACCAGTAACAACTTCGTTGGCTGATTTTGAATCATCAGTGTTGACATCAGCATCAGTACAAGCACTGTGAGCGTTAATTCGATTCTCATTTCGATAGGGTTGTGATTTGTATCCAGGAGGAAAACCATGAAGTCGATAGCATTTTTCTTGTGTATGACCAGTACGTTTACAGTGAGTACAAAACGGAGAATCTTTCTTGACATATTTGGAATTACGATTCTGATTGTTATTGTTGGAATTGTTTGCTCGAACGTTAAAAGCCACAACAGAATCGCCTTGAGAATTACCTACATCTCTTTGCCTTTCTTCCTGAATTATCAATGAGAAAATGCGATTAACAGATGGAATTGGATCCATTAACAAAATCTGACCTCGAATTTGAGAATAGCTGTCGTTTAAACCCATGAGAAAAGTCATAGCCTGCTCAAGATCTTTCGCACCTCCACATGTACAGCTTTGATCGTAATTTGACAATTCTTCCCACAGCATCTTCAATTTCGTGTAATAATTGCTAATGCTGTCTTGAGCTTGTGTCAGATTCATGAGATTTCTCTTTATTTGGAAAATCCGTGGTCCATTGCTTTGCCGAAAACGTTCTCGAAGTTCTTTCCACATATCTGCTGCAGTTTCGAGAAAGATGATAGAAGCAGAGATCTCTTTTGAAACAGCATTCAAAATCCATGAAATAACAATGTTATTGTTTCGTAGCCACAGTTTTTGTTTTTCTGGATCTGAATTGCTAGGTTTTGGTAAGGAATTGTCAACAAAATCAAATTTGTTTTTAGCTGACAGAGCAATCTTCATTGAACGACTCCAAGCGTAATTTTCTCCGGTTAGAATTTGTGAGACAAGAATGGCACCAGGATTATCATTAGGATGAATGAAATAAGGATCATTTGATTGAGATTGATTCAATCGAGAAGCTTCTTCAGCCATTGAAGAACAGAAAGCGAATCACAGAAAAGAAATAGATGTGATCAAACAGATCAAAAGAAGAAGAATATGATACTAGTTGATACCATATTGCATATGAAACTGAGAATTGAGAGAGAAGAAGAAAACATTCATTCTCACTATGTATTTACAATTACAGAAGGAAAGGAAATATATAAACTTCTTAATGTACACCATATTTGCTATCATACACGTAACTATCTAACTAACTCCAACTAATACTAACTAACCATCTTAATATCCCAATACGTGTTCCCATTGTTCAATAAACCTCTTAACGAGTAGTTCAATTAGCTACTCATCTGACTATCATTTAACTAATAATTGTAGCTGTGTTCCTGTAGAACGTTCATTTGTTACTTGTTAGACATTAATGTACACATGATTATCATGTTAGTAATTGGGTTCCCCACTAAGGTTTGCACGGAGAAAAGGAATTTTGAAGCTCATGTTTCGTTGTTTTTTGAATGACGTTTTGTTCACCAGACTCGTATTCAGTGGCCTTATTATTATTACATGTAAGCTAGTATAAAATGCACTTTTCTCATCATTCTCTCCTGTAACCCTATCATTGAACAATTTAATATCATTTCTACTTTTACGAGTACTTACAATTATAACATGTTACTTACAGATAGATCACTTGCTGCTTTTCCTAGAGAAATTTCCCATCAAAAGAAATATTTTCTTCATTGTTTGTCAAGTTGTGACATGAAAGATGAAAGGTAGAAACTTCAGTTAATCTTTTCTGCTTTTTTGTAGTTAGTTCTTTCATCTCCTTGTTTAGTTTCTTAGGAAAACCATTGCATGCATGGCTAGAGAACAGAATGGAAATACCGAGAATTTGATGCGAAGACGACTCCTAGTGTTTTTGAGCACTTCAAATTTGTTTCCAACTTTGTCTTCGAGTGGGAAAACAAAGATTAAGAACCCATACGATGAAAAACGCCTACTCGAACAAAATAAAAGAATGCAGAGAGAAAACAATGCACCAGACGACTTCCCAAGTTTTGTTCGAGAAGGTCTATCCCAATTTTTTTCTTATGTTTATTTTGGTGGATTTTCTTTAACTCATTGTTTCCATCCGTTGAACAAACTATAAATGTTGACAATTATCTTCTGGAAATCGATTCAGGGTTTGAGGTTAAAGTTGTGACATCAGATAATTACGTAAAACGTGATTCAGGACTTATATACCGCGATTTCGAAGTTGGTATTGGTGATGTCCCAAAGTCTGGTCAGCAGGTTTTTCCGCTCACTTACTTTTCTTGTTTAGTTAATATGCAGACAACTAATGTTAATAAAATACAGTGTAGAAATAATATTTTGATGTGCTTTTGTTGCTTGAAGTTTTAATATTCACGTTTGATTATGTTGATTGTTGAATGTTGGCAAATTCTGATTATTTAAAGGCATAATACATAAAATAAAGGTCAAATAACGGCATACAAGTACTTTTACACTATAACAGAGGTCAATTATGGTTATATAAGTATTTTACACTATCCTTTGATAATCTTTGTGACAACTAGGGTCAGACTGATTATTTGTCCCTAATATAGGCATATAAATATATAATCATAAATATAAGTAGGTTATCCAGACATTAAAAACTGATTTTGGCGACTTGAAGTCAAAATAATCAACATCTCCTTAAACATTTGACCAAAAGTCCAACACGAATAGTGTACGTTTAGATTCGATTGTTTCAATTCATAGGACAATGAAAGCATGTAAGAACATATTTAGTTCATACTTGCGAGTTGTGACTTCACCAACCATTGTATCTGACAATGAAAGAAGTAATAAACATATTGATACGAACTTAGAAATTGAATAAGGAAAACAGAGGATTAAACAAGATGAATTAAGGCTTTTGTTAGCAAATACTGAAAATAGAATAGAAGAACAATATCAACCAAGTGGCTGCCCAGGGAGACCCCTTTCTCACAACCGAATGCTTGGAGGCAGCCCCTCTCTCAGCTTACAAACAAAGAGCCTAACTGATCTAACAATTTTCCTTCACACCCCACCTCATTCCCCTCTTCTTCTTATTTATAGAGTTCCCTTATTAACTAACTACTAACATAATACCTATTATACGCTTTCTAGAATATACTAATGCCTATCACATATGAACTCAAGAATGGTGACGTGTATCTTGATAAGCTTATAACTTCAACAATGGAGATTAAGCAGAGAACCCTATGGGTGTGTTTAGTAAAGGTGTGTTCCATGAAAATTTTCAGAAAACAAGGGCTTGTAGAAAATGCGGTCAAATCTAATATATTTCTAAACAATTTCACTGAAATGTGAATTTCCGGTATTCATTTGTATAATCAGGTTTTGAATATGTTTTCATTTAATTCTTAAAAGATGACTTGAACAATATCAGATATGGGAATATATCTTGGAGAACATGAGCACATGCACTAATATTAATAAAAGGAAAATAATACTAAGCACCCTGTTATTTGTTTATGGAATGTTATTTGCAGGTGACTTTTCACTATATTGGTTACAACGAGTCTGGCCGTCGTATTGATAGCAGTTACCAACAAGGTTCTCCTGCCAAAATACGAATGGGCACCAATGCATTGGTCCCTGGTGGGTGTTTCCTATTTCATTTTCACTCCTTTGTCCTAAGAAAAGAGGTTTGGTTTAACTTCAGAGAATCAAACCTTGAACCTCTCGAATCTAGTTTGAAGTTTAGGAACAACTCATTTGACACTTGAAAGTCAACCTAGTACATATCAAATTCAGTTTCAAAGTTCACAAAAACTCATTTGACACGTAAAGTCAAATATTGGCTCATTGATTAGAAATTTTGATTTTGAAGTTTTATAAACCTTGTTATTTCACACTTAGGTGCCATTTTGGTTTCCTAGATTTCACAGGATTTGGCTTTCATGATTTTATGAAATCTTTTGGTTTATAGGATTTTTGAATCCATCAAGAGTTGGGAGGATTTTGAAATCCCACAACCTTTTTCTTTGAATGATTTCAAAATCTTTCAAACCATAAAATCAGAAATTCTAATCCTGTGAAATCTAGCAAACCAAAGGACACCTTTTAGTACTTTCCAGATTCAAAATTTGAAGTTTGAAACAACAATTCATCTGACTATGAGAAGTCAAATGTTGACTTGTTTATTAGAACAGAGGTAGAATATTTCTTAAAGCCATGAGTTGATTTTGTTGTGGTGCATGTGAAGTAATGCGCACTAAGTGAGAGAGTTGATACAGGATTTGAAGAAGGTATAAAAGACATGAGACCTGGTGGAAAGAGGAGAATTATCATCCCTCCAGAGCTTGGACCTCCAGTGAGTTTATCTTCCCCTCTTTTAGGGATATTATTAGGGTCTATTATGAAAAAAAACATGTTTTCACGTTTTTTGCGTTTTCGTCCCTCCATGTTTTTTTTTCAATAAAGTCCTCGTTCCTCAAGTTAATTTTTTTATTTTTGTTTAGTGAAATTTGGACATTAGAACCCGGTTAAAAACTGAAAAACCTGGTTCTAATGTCCAAATTTCACTAAACCAAAAATAAAAAATTAACTTGATGACTTTTATGGAAAAAAATAACATGGAGGGACGAAAACACAAAAAACGTGAAAACATGTTGGTTTTTTTCATAATAAACCCGTATTGTTATTGTATATGTGTTATGCAAAACTGTTGTAAAAAAACTGAACAATAAAACCTTACAAATTCAAGCTTTATAAAAATGCATTTTGGGCACAAAAAGATTAAGTTTACAGCAGAAAAGTGATTTTGGTTGAAAACATGGTTTTGGTTTTCTGTGTTTTTAAAAGTCAAAACATTTCTGTTAAATATATAAATTAAAGGGGGTATTTATACCTGCTAGCTCCTCCCAGATGCCATCACTTTGTACAATCTGTGACATCCCATCTCAAATCAGTTGTGCATTTTGGTTGTTTTGATTATACTCAAAATTAGGGGTGTGCAAAATAACCGAACCCAAATAACCCACCCGAACCGAACCCAAAGCACCACTTTGTACAATCTATGACATCCCAAATAACCCACCCGAACCGAACCTCATTACCAAAATATGATTCCAGTTTGACTTTAAAAGTCAAGGGGCTACATTTCAATTTCAATAATTGTTAAGATTTAGTATCCAGGATCAAATTCATGACTACATGGCATCATATAATCAAGTAGAATCATAAGAATTTAAATTCGAGAAGCATTAGGTTTGACTTACAAAAAGTCAAAATCATGTTTTCGTTTATAGGTTGGACCTTCTACATTCTTCAGCTCAAAGCAGTTTGAAGTTTTTGATGTGGAACTGCTTGGTGTTAAAGACTGCAAAAGACGAACCATTGCATTTTACTCTGATGTCGTATGTGATTAAGTCGTGAAGATTTTTGTGCCAAGAAAGTCAGTTTTATTTGTACATCCCTTCGGTATTGATGTTTTCGCTCAACAGGTATGTTTCTGTTTGAGCTTGTAGAGTAATTAGACAATGTCTTAGATTTACAGCGATATCAGAGTCTGGAAGAGAACTCGTTCAGCCGAGAAAATGCTATTTTGATTTCATTGAGGACGTGTAAAATTAATTATAACCATTTAACAAAGTATATACTTCTATAATGATTTTTGTTTTTCTTGTTTATGTTGTTTTGTGGTTCCGTTTTTCACATTCTCAAAACTATCACAAAGCTGATGAGTTTGATTAGATCTGACAATTCGTGTATTCGTGTCGTTTTCACGTGTCATACCCAAATTTGACACGATATGAATACACAAAGGGCAATAAGTTTTATCTCAATTTTTAAGATGTATTTGTGTTGTGTCTCTCACAAACTCGTGTATTCGTGTCTCCAATTGCCATGTCTAAGTTTGATGTAAGATTTTGCTATCTGATAAACACGATTGTATAATTCTAACATGAATTATAAACACGTCCTACTAACGTTACTACAGTATAAGATCATAATAAAATTTATGTTACACGGACATACTAATTGATTGAATTTCATCATCGATAAAATCATAGAGCTTCTTCTTCAGGTGCTTTGTGGTAAGTAACGACCTCACGATCACTTGTAGGATTCGCGTGATGTTGCCCATAGAATGCATATACACCAATTGCAAGGATGCTGAGAACAATAAATCTCACCCAGGCTTCATAGTGAAGCTGCAGATGGAAGTTAAAATCAGTAGAAGCATTATGCAACCATAGAAGATGCTAAAATTAGTTTGATGGATTTCCCTTTTAGGCAAATTGCAAGAAAAGGTAATAAAGTTTGATCAAACTTGCTTTTAAGGTATTGACTATTGAGGAATTATGCCTTTCCGAAAAAGTACAAAGTTTCCAAAATTCTTCATTGATAAAAATAATTACCTTTTCTTGCAATTTGCTAAATGGTAGGATACATATTATATAAGTGGGATTATAAGCTCCATAATATTCTCCCTCATAATAGATTTATACCTTAATGTAATAATAAGATAATATTCACAACCCAAACTGTTACAAAATTTGATTATAATAAAAGAGTAACCCGTTTGAGTTTTCAAAGGGGTTGTTTGTTTGCTTCTTAATGGAACCATTAAGAAGTCATTCAAAGGTAAAATGACCTCTTAATGATTCCATTAAGAGGTAAACAAACAAGGCGAAAGTCAAATGTGGACCGATAACTGAGAAATTCTACCTAAACCAACTTTATTGACTTGACAAACAAACTAGGGACTCATGGGGATCCAGCAAACCACTTATCAAATGATATGATAGTTGAAGCCGGTGAGATTTAAACCCAGAACTCCTTTGAAAGGTCTTATCCACACTACTTGACTTTGAAAGACATAAAAATTGGTAAATTGCATAGTAGCTCTATTGGATTGTCTTGAACAACCACTGAGATTACTCATCTGTGTGTGAAGGTTAATGGGTTTGAGAAATGGCTATAGCTTCTTTGCAAATGTATAAGAAAAAGATGGACTGCATTTAAAGGCTTTCTTCCCAACGATAGCGAAATTGAGAATGAGGGTGTAATCAAGCCAAGTTGAGTAGAAGCAGTATTATACTTGAACTTGACTCGCCAATGAAACTCAACTTGAAATTTTCATCGAGTCAAAGCTTGAGCTTGACTTAAAGCTTGGCTTAACTCACCTCTGTTTTGTATTAAAGAAGGGTAATTATGTAAGTTTACACACACAAGGTAAAATTGTCGTTTAACGTAAGTTCAATAGGACTTGCAAGATTCACAAGTCAAGTACTTTAACACTTGAGCCTCATCGAATGTCTATTCGAGTAGCTTCTGCTCAACTCGACTACTATTGAGTTGAGTATATTTCAAGGCGATCTCAAGTCGCTTGTGAGTTTGTTTGACTTGATACAACCCTAATTGATTGTACATGATCACTGCTATTCGCTAGATCTTGCTTAAATTTAATTGTGCAAGGGTTCCGAAGGCAAACCTGAGCGAACAAAAATATGTTAACGAAGATGCAAAGGGCAGGCACATTAGGAACCCATGGGCACGAGAAACCTGGTGCATCTGATTGTACCTACAAGAACATAAAAAAAGCATTAAAGGTACTATATACAATCAGATGTTGGTGAAGAAACACCGATCGAACAATATGTTGTATTTGTTTTCCAATATATTGTGTTGTTTCTATTATCATAGGCAAAAAAGGAGGTGGGAGCCATAAACGGAGAATGGAGATATATTGTTAAAAGTAATAGCCACTAATGATGTAGAGAAACCGTAATAGTTGAACTCTAATATGATTTTAAAAAAATGACATGCCAGTCATTAATCCATAATTTTAAAAATATTATATTCTTAGTTCATGTGACATAAAATAATAAAAAAGATAATTAACAGTTTGTGCTCATCAATAGGAAAAACATTGAACATCTGATAGCAGATTCACAGCGGGTGTAAAGCCCAAAAAATCCTAACAAAAGCACATCAAATATTCAAAAAACGACTTGCAAATTGTTTGCGTTTATGGACAGGTTTTTTTTTTTTTTACTAAGGATGAAATCTTGTGTAGTGGACGGTTGCTACAAACCACTACCTGTCACCATAAATGCCTTTACGATGCACCCTAACGGTGTCAGTTGGCCTCACTCGATTATAGGCCATCCTCTCTATAGAATTGGTATTGTAGTAATGAGTGATTTGTATTGCAGCATTTGTATTTGATACAGAGATAATCAGTTTCACTTACCTGTCTAAATCGAAGAGCTGCAGAAGCAAGGACTGCAATAGTGATCGGTATGATAAGAAATATATACGCAATAGCTGAAACAACATAACGGAAAAGGATTCCAGCAGCAAAACCACAACACACGATCACAGTAATGCATATGATGCCTTCTTGCCTACGTGAAATCATGGTGGATGAGACTCGACCACTGGTATCATCCTTCCAGCGAAGAGTTATCACACATGCTGCCACCACGGAATAACCTGCCTGCAGCAAACAGATATTCCAGTTGATCAGGTTAGGTAGATAAATGTCGTCGTTTGGTTATCTCTAGGGGTCCAGAAAGACAAGACATCCCAGGAGATCTTGTAAGCTGGCTCATAAGCCGGTATGGTAACCCATAAGTTAAACAGAGTTCGTCATCAACAAGATTTTCACACTTCAGCTAGTCTAACAATCAAAGACGAGTGAACATGGCTCAGGGTTTCCACCTCAGCTAGCCTAAATTAGCTGGACTCAGATGAGTCAAGTTTATCCAGTGTTGCAAAATCGGCCTAGGCGGCCGATCAGTTGGCGACTAATCGCTAATCGGCCAATAACCTATACGAGTCGAATGTAGTTGGGTTAATTAGTTGGAATCGGTCAAAGTTGGCCGATTAGTTGGATATCAGCCAAAGTCCGTCAAATTTGAGTCGGTGTGAAGAGGAAGTGGATGTTGAATACGAGTCAGCTGGAGGTCAAATCATTGAACAATGCGGTCAAGACGATGAGGGAGCATCAATCTATTAATAACATTAATGAACTAAAATTCATGTTTGAAGTATCTGAAATTTTTTAACAATTATGTTAGTATTTTTTATGTTTATATTTGAGTATTTATGAACATGAGAAATTTCATATGAAAAATTCCAATCCAAGTACTCTGATACGAAACAGAAACTTATATTGATTAAAACAGAGGAATAGATCTGATATTAATGAAGAAGAATTACAAAACAGAAATATAAATTCCAGGGAAACCTCCCTTTCTCTCAATCGGATGATTGGAGACCCTTCAAAGCATTTAAGCAATGAATCTAACAATTTCTCTAACAATAATTCTGGACACTTTCACTCACACCCTATACCCCTTATTTATAGATTCTCAATATAACTATGTAACAACCTAGCTTTTGACTTAACTTTATTTTCTGCTTTTGATTTAATAATGTAATTTTATAACATTATTTGTATTGTAATTTTAATTAAGTAATGAAAATATTTAATTAAGATACATTAAGTTAGTGATGATAAAATGAAGATAAATCTGTATTGGAATGAAAATCAGATGTGGAGGGACCAAATGTGTCAATATCCGAAAGTTTAGAAATAAAAGACCATAAGTCTTTTATTTCTTCATCTTCATCATCATCTTACAACTTCAAATTCTCTCAATTTCTCTCTCTAAAGTCTCTAAAAATCTGCTTGATAAAGACCTACAGAAAACTGTGAGTTATAGATATTCAGTTTTTGCATGCTAGACTTCCGATTGAGATATATTGTTGATGATAGATTATTTGACATTCATGAATGCTCAGCTGGATTGTGACCTGTGCACACCATGGTTCGGTGATGCCCTGTGGATCATGATGGCTATTTGACTTATCACTTCGCATGACATTGTATTTATAATTTCGTTCAGATATTGATATGAGCTTATTGCTATCATGACCTTGATGACTTATGCTTTCATTATTACTCGCATCTTCGACATATTGATTCAGCTTAGCATGAATAGCTTTGTCGGTCTATTGTTCTAGACCATGCTATTTCACCAGTTCTATTGAACTTGGTATAGACACTCCGATGTTCCCCCATGAAGACCGCTGGTAGCTAGCCCAGCATAAGTGGATAGCTTCCACTAAAAGCGTGAGCGTGGGCTGAACATCATCCAATTCTATGAATTCTATGTCTCAATCATGAGTGGCTGTAGCGGCAGTCCAGACATATCACGCTTTGACCCATGATCCGCTTGATTAATGCATGAGAATCTGAAAATCTATATTCTCACTAAGCTTTGCTTACAGTTGCTATTTGACCTTTTTACAGGAAAAGATAAAGGAAAGTCACCTGCAGGACCTAGTTCTTAGGTCTTACAAGATCAAGATTGAAGTATTCTATAGACCACTACTCAACAAACCCTTCGGTACTGATTGGCAGATGATAATTGTGGTGGTCTGGGTAGATGTAATTTGATTGTATGATGACATGTATTAGATTAGTCTGGTACCCTTTATTAGTTTATTTTAAAAACAGCATTCTGAACTAAAATTGTATTAAACTTATCCTAATGTTTGTACTTGTAATCTGAAATTCCGCAACTTAAATTACTCTATCTTAGTTATGATTGATATCGTGTTGCATGATGTGGGACCTAGACTCTGAGGACTGCCCTGTAAGGGGAGGTCTTCACAGGATGGCATCAGAGCCCATAGTTTGAGTGAATCAAGTATTACGAGAGTAATACTTGGTCTCAAACTGAAGCAATACATATGTATCGATCATTTAGGTGGTTTGAACTGAGATAGGATGTACAGACTGTTAGGATGGGGAAAAAGGGTACATAGATCTAAGTCTATAAACTGATAGTTAAATGATTTTTAATTTTCAGTAAAGATGTCAGGATCAGGTGACATTCCCAACAACATGACCCCACAACAAATGTTTGAAATGATGCAACAACTACTAGCTCAGCATTCTGAACAACAAAATAAGTATATGCAAGAACAGCTTCAGGCTAGAGATGAGGCCGAAGCAAAAAGACGCGCTGACAAAAAGAACAAAAGAAAAGATAAACAAATCCAGAACGATGAATCTGATTCTGATAACTCTACTCCGAATGCCCAAATTGAGCAGCCGAAAGGCTGTAAGTTCAAGGATTTTAAAGCTAGCGGTGCCCTTAACTTCGAGGGTACAGTCAACCCAATCCAGGCGATGGATTGGATAAGTCACACTGAAGAAATTTTCAGAATCTCCGATTGCTTGGAGTCCAAGAAAGTGAGTTATGCATCTGCTCTGTTCGTGGGTGCTGCCCGTGCCTGGTGGAAAACCCAGAGAAGTATTTATGGCGAGGAGGTCATCCAGACTCTTGAATGGGAACAGTTTCTTGAAATGTTCAACGCGAAGTATTGTCCTGCGGATCAACAAGACAAGATGGAAGTTCAACTGTTGCAGTTAACCCAAGGAACTAAGACTGTAGACGAGTACGAGCACGAATTCTCACGGCTCTGTGGATATTCTTCATATCAGGTAGCTACTGAAGAAAGAAAGATGAACCGATTTCGTGGAGGACTTAACCCGAAATATCGACACCCAATGAGCGCAATAAAGTACAATTCGTATCTCGAAATGGTTGAAGCGGCAAGGCAGATTGAGAGAGGATATTTAGAGTACGGTGATCAACTCTATGCTCCATCAATGAACCCGACTTGTCCATCTCCCCCAAAGAAGCAAAGATTCGGCAGATTCTTTAAGCCCAACAAGTCTCAGTCCCAGCAACCCCAACAATCTCAGCAATACAGTTCGCCACAGAAAGTCCAAGCTTATTCGCTTACAAATGAACCACGGTTCTGCAAGAGATGCAGAAAATCGCATATGGGATTGTGTAATCCAGACGATGTCACGTGTTATGTGTGTAGCAGAATCGGCCATAGTAGAGAAGAGTGCCCCCAACGAGGTCTTGGTTGTGCTAAATGCGGAAAGCGTGGTCACTTCATGTATCAGTGCCACAGTGGACAACGAGGTCAATCACAGTCATCAGCTGGAGGTTCTACAATGAAAAGCTCAGCTGCAACTCCAACTGTTAGGACCCGTGCCTTCCAAATAACGGCGGAGGAAGCGAAAGAAACCCCGGATGTGGTTACCGGTACGTTTTTATTAAACTCAATACCTGCACGTGTGTTATTCGACTCCGGTGCAAGCCGTTCATACATCTCGACTACTTTTGCGCAAAGATTATCTATGTTTCCTTCAAAGCTTCCTGTTATACTTGACATAGAGACAGCCAGTAACAATTACGTTGTGGCTGATTCCGTTTATCGAAATTGCACATTACTCGTTAATCACGTTGTATTTAACCTCGATCTTATCCCGATACCGCTAAAAGAGTTCGACGTTATCATCGGCATGGATTGGTTAACGAACAACGAGGCTACTATTGTCTGCAACCGCCGAATCATCCGAATCAAGACTTCAGACGGCCGAGTGTTAGAGATTAAAGGCGACAAGCGTAAAGGTGCTCATTGTTTTATATCGGTTGAGAAAGCGCGTAAATATCTTTCTAAGGGTCACGAATCTTATCTTTGTTATGTCTCGTCTGAATCCACCCCGGAAGCCAACAAGAAATCAGTGTATGATATTCCGATCGTCTGTGAGTTCCCAGACGTATTCCCTGATGACATTTCTGGAGTGCCACCGGAACGACAAGTTGAATTCGGGATCGACTTAGTTCCTGGTGCGGCTCCCATCGCTAAAGCTCCCTACAGACTTGCGCCTGCAGAAATGCAGGAAATGTCAAAGCAATTGCAAGATCTGTTAGAGAAGGGATTTATCCGACCGAGTTCATCTCCGTGGGGTGCACCTGTCTTGTTCGTAAAGAAGAAAGACGGAACTCTCCGAATGTGCATTGACTATCGTGAGTTGAACAAAGTCACAATTAAAAATAAATATCCTCTGCCCAGAATTGATGATCTATTTGATCAGCTACAAGGAGCCAGCTATTTCTCAAAAATCGATCTTCGTTCTGGGTATCATCAGCTAAAAGTTAAAGAGGAGGATATTCCAAAGACAGCCTTCCGAACAAGATATGGTCATTACGAATTTCTCGTAATGCCTTTCGGATTAACGAATGCACCAGCGGCGTTCATGGACCTCATGAATCGAGTGTGCAGACCAATGCTGGATAAGTCAGTTATCGTATTCATAGACGATATTCTGATTTACTCCAAAACGGAGGCTGATCATATTGTTCATCTACGTCAATTGCTAGAGTTATTGAGAAATGAAAGACTCTATGCAAAATTCTCAAAATGCGAGTTTTGGCTCAGACAGGTAAAATCTTACGTTGTCTCGAGTTATTTCTTAAAGCGTTTGTTGTTTCAAAACTTGAATTCTGTTCTGATTTCTTTATAGATTCAATTCCTTGGCCATGTTGTATCTGGCGAAGGCATCTCTGTTGATCCATCCAAAGTCGAGGCCGTTCAAAAATGGCAAACGCCTCGCAATGCCTCCGAAATCAGAAGTTTCCTTGGATTGGCTGGTTACTACCGGCGATTCATTAAGGACTTTTCGAAGATTGCTGTGCCACTTACGATGCTAACACGAAAGAATACACCTTTCGTATGGGCTGATAAACAGCAAGAGGCATTTGAAACTCTGAAGCAGAAACTCATTCAAGCGCCAATCCTAGCCTTACCAGAGGGCAATGATGACTTCGTCGTTTATAGCGATGCATCTGGTACAGGTTTAGGTTGTGTCCTCATGCAAAGGGGAAAAGTCATTGCCTACGCTTCAAGGCAATTGAAAGACTACGAGAAAAGTGCACCAACTCATGATCTTGAGTTGGCTGCCGTTACCTTTGCATTAAAAATTTGGCGGCATTATCTCTATGGGACTCGGTGTCAGCTATACACCGATCATAAAAGTCTCAAACATCTTTTTACTCAAAAGGATCTAAACATGAAACAGCGTCGGTCCTTGGAGCTTATCAAGGACTATGATTGCGAGATCCTATATCATCCCGGCAAAGCCAATGTGGTCGCGGATGCATTAAGTAGAAAAGTTTATCCGGAAAAGTGTTGCTATGCCCTGACCCCAATTGTATTCTCTTCTGATCTCATTGAAGATATTAAATCTGCTCAAGCCGAAGCCTTGAAAGAAGAGAACATCTGTTATGAAAATCTCAAAGGGCAACTTCAATTTCTGTCTATGAATCATTTGGGACTTCAATGTCTCAAGGGAAACCGAATCTGGATTCCTAAATATGGTTCAATCCGCAACACTCTTCTATCTGAAACCCATCAGTCCAAGTTATCCATTCATCCTGGCAGCTCGAAGATGTATTTCGATCTGAAAGCGGATTATTGGTGGCCAGGAATGAAGAAAGACATCGGTCAATTCGTTGAAAGCTGCATAGTATGTCAAATGGTTAAGGCAGAACACCAGAAGCCCTTCGGGGATATGCAACCACTGCCAATTCCTGAGTGGAAGTGGGAGCATATAACCATGGACTTTGTCACGAAATTGCCAAAGACCAAGAGACAACACGACTCCATCTGGGTAGTCGTGGATCGATTAACGAAGTCAGCACATTTCATACCGATGAAAGAGACATACTCCCTTGATAGATTGGCACAGATGTACATCACCGAAGTTATTTCACGTCACGGTGTGCCAAAATCTATCGTCTCTGATCGTGATAGTCGTTTCACTTCGAGATTTTGGAAAGCACTGCAAGACGGGTTGGGTACTCGAATCTCAATGAGTACAGCTTATCACCCTAATGCAGATGGCCAAAGTGAACGCACTATCCTAACTCTGGAAGATATGCTCCGTGCCTGCGTTCTTGATCTGGGTGGTAACTGGGATGACCATTTACCCTTGGTCGAATTCTCATACAACAACAGTTATCATTCCACGATTAAGATGGCTCCTTTTGAAGCTTTATATGGACGAAAGTGCAGAACTCCCACCTGTTGGCGCGAAACAGGTGAATCGCCTTTAGCAGGTCCTGCCCTTCTACAGTTGACTAATGATAAGATTCAGCTTGTCAGAAGGAACATCCTTGAAGCTCAAAGCAGGCTAAAGTCGTATTATGATAATCGTCACAGATCGATCAGTTTTGCAGTTAACGATTGGGTGATGTTGAAGGTATCCCCAATGAAAAATGTGGTTCGGTTCATAAAGAGGAACAAGCTAGCTCCGAGATTCATTGGCCCGTTCAAGATTGTTGAAAAGATAGGAAATCAATCTTATCGTCTTGAACTGCCAACTGACTTAGCTGGAATACATCCTGTATTCCATGTTAGTCATCTACGAAAGAGTCTAGCTGATGAAAGAGAAGTTCAGATACCACACGTTAATGTGCAAATTGATGAGAAGCTTCGAGTGGTTGAAGAGCCGGAATGCATTCTGGACTCGAAGACCAAAAAGCTTCGTAATAAAGAGATACAGATGGTGCTCGTCCAGTGGAAACACCACAAGGGTTCGCATCAGACTTGGGAATCAAAAGATGTCATGAAAGCAACGTATCCAAGTCTGTTCGAACATAGCTAACTTCGGGGACGAAGTTTATGCGTGGTGGAGCCCATTCTGTAACAACCTAGCTTTTGACTTAACTTTATTTTCTGCTTTTGATTTAATAATGTAATTTTATAACATTATTTGTATTGTAATTTTAATTAAGTAATGAAAATATTTAATTAAGATACATTAAGTTAGTGATGATAAAATGAAGATAAATCTGTATTGGAATGAAAATCAGATGTGGAGGGACCAAATGTGTCAATATCCGAAAGTTTAGAAATAAAAGACCATAAGTCTTTTATTTCTTCATCTTCATCATCATCTTACAACTTCAAATTCTCTCAATTTCTCTCTCTAAAGTCTCTAAAAATCTGCTTGATAAAGACCTACAGAAAACTGTGAGTTATAGATATTCAGTTTTTGCATGCTAGACTTCCGATTGAGATATATTGTTGATGATAGATTATTTGACATTTATGAATGCTCAGCTGGATTGTGACCTGTGCACACCATGGTTCGGTGATGCCCTGTGGATCATGATGGCTATTTGACTTATCACTTCGCATGACATTGTATTTATAATTTCGTTCAGATATTGATATGAGCTTATTGCTATCATGACCTTGATGACTTATGCTTTCATTATTACTCGCATCTTCGACATATTGATTCAGCTTAGCATGATTAGCTTTGTCGGTCTATTGTTCTAGACCATGCTATTTCACCAGTTCTATTGAACTTGGTATAGACACTCCGATGTTCCCCCATGAAGACCGCTGGTAGCTAGCCCAGCATAAGTGGATAGCTTCCACTAAAAGCGTGAGCGTGGGCTGAACATCATCCAATTCTATGAATTCTATGTCTCAATCATGAGTGGCTGTAGCGGCAGTCCAGACATATCACGCTTTGACCCATGATCCGCTTGATTAATGCATGAGAATCTGAAAATCTATATTCTCACTAAGCTTTGCTTACAGTTGCTATTTGACCTTTTTACAGGAAAAGATAAAGGAAAGTCACCTGCAGGACCTAGTTCTTAGGTCTTACAAGATCAAGATTGAAGTATTCTATAGACCACTACTCAACAAACCCTTCGGTACTGATTGGCAGATGATAATTGTGGTGGTCTGGGTAGATGTAATTTGATTGTATGATGACATGTATTAGATTAGTCTGGTACCCTTTATTAGTTTATTTTAAAAATTGTAATCTGAACTAAAATTGTATTAAACTTATCCTAATGTTTGTACTTGTAATCTGAAATTCCGCAACTTAAATTACTCTATCTTAGTTATGATTGATATCGTGTTGCATGATGTGGGACCTAGACTCTGAGGACTGCCCTGTAAGGGGAGGTCTTCACAAACTAACTATTAATACTATTACTAATATACCCCTTCTAGAATATACTTCAATTACCTATCAATACTTCCCCCTTATTTAAGTCTTGACCTCAAGACCTACTTTGCTGCCATCAGAACGTCCCTTATCACAGAACCATAGGAGCCCCAGAATTCTGTCCCAAAACACCATATCATCTTCATCATCATCGCCCAACAAAAGAACTCGCAAATGAGCATCTGGACATTTATGTGCAGGACCAAACATATTTCCACATCGAAAACAGAGGCCCTTCTTACGCCTTTCCTCCCGCTCTGAACGTGTCAATGAGTGAACCCCTCTATCACGCTGTAACTTAGATGATGTATCTGGATAATCCTTTGACGAAGGGTTCTGAGTCGAGGGCTCAGATGCGCCGCTAGAAATCAAGGGCTTGGAACCAATGGGCTTAATTTGACCCAACTGATTAGATCGATCCATCACAGACCCAATAGGAAGCCCACGAAGATGGGATTGGCCCAGTAATGACCCACGATCCATATTATAATCGAAACTGAACCCACCAGGAGAATGATATCGGTAGCGGGAATGAGAAATCAGCGTATCTAATGGGTTAAGCATTTCTTCTACATCCTTAGCCAAGTACATGGCGTCCAGACGTGATTGAGGGCGATGGAGACGAACCCAGCGCTTCACCTCATCACGTAAGCCAGCAATGAAGTACCCCAAAGCCTGAGATTCTGGCAATTTAGGGACGAGGGATAGCAAACTCAAAATCATCAATATAATCATGAATTGATGAAGATTGCTTGATTGTGGCCAATTGTTCATACAGATTCTGAATTTCAAGGCCACTAAAACACTGGAGCAGTTCAATTTGGAATTGATCCCAGGTAAGTGAGTCATGAATTTGTTGAACGATAGTAAACCAATGTTGGGCAACCCCAACTATGCTCAATTGAGCCAAACGGATCCGAAGACTAGGAGGTGTACCATTGATGTTAAAATAGAGAATAGCTTTCTGAATCCACCCTTGTGGATCAAACCCAGAAAATTCTGGAAGCTTGATTTTCTTCAGTGCCCATGGTAAAATTGAAGCACCAGTAGGAGGAGTTTGGCCACCCCCAAAATCCCCACCCGACGCGAAAAAATCTCCAGAATCACCGCCCTCTTCGAATTATGGTCGTTTACCTTGTTGTTTGACAAAACCCATCATTACTTTGCGAAACTCAGCTGCCTCACTGCGATCTACTTCTAAATTCTTCAAAACTGATTTGATCTCAGTGACATCTGATTGAAGTCGTTGAATGTGCTCCTCATGTTGATCCAATCGGTTTTGAAGAGAAGATAGACGAGTTTCCATCAAGAAGGAAGAAATGGACAGAAAAAATGGCTATGGTAGAGTAGAAGTAGCAGGTCGGACCAATGATACGAAACAGAAACTTATATTGATTAAACAGAGGAATAGATCTGATATTGATGAAGAAGAATTACAAAACAGAAATATAAATTCCAGGGAAACCTCACTTTCTCTCAATCGGATGATTGGAGACCCTTCAAAGCATTTAAGCAATGAATCTAACAATTTCTCTAACAATAATTCTGGACACTTTCACTTACACCCTATACCCCTTATTTATAGATTTTCAATATAACTAACTATTAATACTATTACTAATATACCCCTTCTAGAATATACTTTAATTACCTATCCATAAAAATCAGTCATGTTGTCTAGAGTAGTTGACCAACATTGCGAACTTGCAATCCAGCCCAAAACAATAAAATTGGACAAATCATCCTCGGTTGTCACACGCTCTTGTCGATGTTTAAAGCATATCCATCAACATGTACTTCATAGAAAGTATTTTCATCAAAGTCTCTTGTAGGCATTTCATCAAACACCTTGGTAGCAACAACTTCTCTTATAACTGCAGCTTCTTTTTCAATTTTCACAGCAGGGAAGTTCCATATTCACAGGATTTTTCTTAGCCAAACAAGATGCAGTAGGAATAGTAGCGGAGTTAAGATTTAACGCCCCTTGATTGATCTCTGGATAAGGTATTGCGAAATTGATGATATTCTGATCGTGAAAAATCCGTGCAGTACCATCACCAAAACAGTCACCGTTCTCAGCAACATCATCGAAGACAATTCCAGATCTCATTCCTCCCCCTGAATCAGGTTGTTTCCCCTGTTGCTTCATCCAATTCAGCATCTCCTTGCGAAACTTTGCGTTCTCAATTTGATCAGCGGCCAGAGACTTCAACGTAGACTTGATTTCAGTGACATCCCATTGCAATTGACGAATTCGCTCCTCGTTTTGCTCCAAACGAGACAGAACAGATCTGATATCCATGATCAAAACAGAAAAAACGAAAAACGTAGGCAGCAAAGTAGAAGAATCGGTAGAGACAGAAACAGGCAGGTCGGACCAATGATGCAGAATCAGAATTATAGTGTATACAACAGAGAATAAACAGAGATGAACGATTGAAATTGATTGAACAAAACAACCAGAGACAATCCAAAAAGGATCCCAGGGATAAACCCTCTCTCAAAGCATAAAGTTAAGAGCCCCTCAAAGCAATTAAGCAAAGAGTCTAACAAACTAACAATAATATTTCTGCACAATACTTCCTTCCCTTAATCCCCTATTTACAGATTTTCCAAAATAACTAACTACAACTATTATTACTAGAATACCCCTTCTAGGATATACTTTAGGCTAATAGTAAAATCCTATCATACTCCCACTGGCGACTCCCCAGCGGGCCGATTGGCCGACTACCACTTCCCAAGTTTTGCTAAAATGAGCTTATCAAGCCTATACAAGCCGTATAGACGTATAGTTAAAGAAAAAGTAAATTTTCACATTTTCATGGTTATATCAACCATCAAGGGGCATCTCAAACCAACACAACATACCAATGAGCCAACTGAGAGAACATGTGAGAGCAAGTGCACATTTAACAGCCCAGCCAAGACACATGCAATAAATCCAACCCATATCTGAGACTGTATAGGAGTGTGGCGAGTTGGATGAACACGTGCAAATATTGCGGGTAGCAAGCCGTCCCTTCCAAGACCAAGATATAATCGAGACTGCTTCATGAGAAACTTGAAGTTACTGAAATACACAAACAATAAAAAAACTGCATTTATCATTTATTTACCTGAACATATAGACCAACCAATAGGGTAGTCGTAAGCCCGGCAACAGCCCCGACGCTGATTAGGATCGATACAAAATGTAAGCCCTTGGATTTAAAAGCTTCAGCCAATGGAGCATCTTCTCCAAGATATTTGTAAGGAACCATCCCAGTAATAACTAAGCAAACGCCAATGTATAATGCTATACAAACAAGGAGGCTTCCAATGATGCCTATTGGTAAATCCCTCTGACATGATTCACGACAAATATAAAAAAAATTATGTATACGATTATGTAAAGAAGCTTAAATGGTCATGTCAGATGAAAGCAGAAGGCAACAATTTATCTATAAGATACCTGTGGTCGTTTAGATTCTTCGGCTGAATTAGCTACTGCATCAAAACCAACATATGCGAAAAAAGCTACAGTTGCTCCTGTTAACATGGATTTGAAACCATTTGGAGCAAACGGTGACCAGTTTGAACCATCAACCTCAAAAGCACCAACAATAATGACGACAAGAACAATAACTATCTGTCATTAGGCACAAAAGGATGGTAAATGTCATTATCGAATCAAAGTACTGAATTTAGATGATATAATGTGGCTATCAAGGAATGAAGAGGGTGGGGTCAAACAACAATACAGATAATCATACAACAATTTATATGTATCTGATGGTGTTTCTTATCAAAGACACCATTGAGAGTTGAGACCTTCCAAGAAACACATGGGCAAGCAGCTACATTGGTCCCAAACCTCCTCAAATTTTTTACTTATAAAATTAGATTAGTTTGTTAATAACATAGCTTTGTAATCATATTTAATAAATTAACTATTTGTAACGTTTTAAACTAACTGGACAAAAATATGATGGGTCAAATCAATCCAACCCAAACCATTTTGATGGCGATTAAAAATGACCCATTACCCAACCCCCAAAATTTTTCACCTCTAGGCCACAACTATGGGTAGAAGCATAGTAAAAGGATATATGGGAAAAGAAACCAAACAGAGAATGGTTTGCAGTCATAAACTTGATCAATTTACAAACTTGACCAACTACAAAAAGGACTCTATTTGCCTACAAGAGAGATTACCGTGCAGGCATGTTAGGAACATTAATAACATTTCTAGGCAGTAGTATACTCACTGGCAGGTTTAGTAGCAGATGTTAATTGCATCTGAATGACACTTAAACTTCCATTCTTTTTGAAGAATAGTGTCCAATTATTGGACTCGTTACAAAATACTACTAGTCCAATTCTACATTGCCTACTCCAGAACAGTCTTCATGTTCATGGTATGTTGCCGTTTTGAAGAAAGAAAATATTGTTAAAAATGTTTTGAGATAGATAATAAATTTTATGAAGCAACATTGACAACTAAATTGATCAAGGGAACATTCATGTTTGTTTTCCTTAACTGCTAAAAGGTAAAAATGAAAGAACAGTCATAGATCACCTTGGTTGTAGTCATAATGGTATTCACTAGTGAAGATTCTCCAACACCACGGCATAGGATTATAGTCAAGAGTACGAGAAGGACCGGAGCCAATAGGTTGATGGATATAAACCCAAAAATCTCTTTGCTTCCATGTCCAATCCAATTTGGGATATTATTTTTAAAAAAGGGGATGAGCTCTATTATATTAATGATGTAACTTGCTAAGCTCCGTGCTATGCTCGCTGCACCAATATGATAGTCAAGCATCATTTGTGTAAAAACAAGAAAAGCAGTGAGCTCATTGAAAGCTGTGTATGTATACAAGTATGCTCCCCCAACAACTGCAGGAAAACGAGAAGCTAGCTCAGCATAACAAAGAGCATTCAGGACACATGATGCTCCGGCGAGTATAAAGCTAATTGTAACTCCTGAAATAGAGAAAACAATCTATTAGTAATACTCTAAATAGTCTTCTGAATCTTAAAAAATGGCAAATTGTAATAATATTTTGTCATAAGTATCATCATCTTGGGGAAATGTTGCAACTTAGAGATACCAGCCACAGCAAAAAAAAAAATTTAATAATAGAAAACCTTTTAGGACTCACAAAATGCGAGTATAGATTCACAAAATGCAAGAAATGAAGCGTCAATCTCTTACATCGTGTGTTTAGTGTTGCAAGACTTCCCTCTGTATCGCCTTTATATGCATAGGACATCCATCATGTATCCTAGACAAAGTATGTTTCCTTTGCAAACTCACAAGCAATCATATATGACTCGAATAGCATAAACAAAAATAACTTCCATTTTTGCAGACGCCAACTTCAAATAATAAAGTTGTATACGTTGGATCTGTCATGCAACCCGACATAAGCAGAACACACTGAAAACTTGCTACTGTGTTGTCAATACAGTAACTAGGGAAGTAACATAATTACATTGATTCAGATTAAAACAGTTATCATACAAAACATGGCATCGATAAAACCTGTCTAAGATTCATTTCTAAGTCTCAAAACAAAAGAATAGGAGTATAGGACCACTGGCATCAATTTGTTTATTCTTTCATTTAAACAACTCAATATGCACATACAAATGGTAAGAAGAGTTTAAAACATGAGGAGAACGCAAGACCCTTCTTCTTACAAATCGGGGAAGTATGAAAATAAATTAGTTGATAGCTCAAAAGCAACATCAGTCTTACATTTCAGTTTCTAGCTCTTAAGGGTTAATCAGGGAGCCCTTCAGGGATTATGTAATCTGGCACTCCAACCATAATGCCTCATATATATTATCAAGTAACAAGTTATGACACCTGTTCATAAAAGCTTAAAGTTTTTGTACGTTAAAACTGCTGAAAAGTTCAAACAGATCTTAATGATACCTGTAGATTGTAAACTTAAATAGCTATGGTTGTAATGTGTTTCTCTTCCATTGATGAGCTACGTGTGAAACATCAGACAATTGTTTGTCTCTACTCACTGGATCTGCTGCTCCTGAGTCGATTATCTAGGATGGAGAGCGAGCAACAATGGCAGATGATATACCTTATAGTGCCAAGTTAGAACTAGCAGTTAGAAGTACCTATCTAGAGAGTAAGTTTCAGAATCATTTCATCTTTACCTCAATATAAATCTACCAGAAGTAGTTGGTGTATGTAGGCAGATACAATCTGGGTATGCAGAAAACAATAAGAAGCCCCTACTGGACAGGACGTGATGAGACAGTTTGGTTAAAACCAATTTTAATGTTCGAACTCTATGCAAAAGTGTCATTGATTCTTCTTTCTCTGTCCTAATTGGTGGAGGATTACCCCTCCATCCCTCCTCTCTCTTCCACCTTGGCCTCCTCTCTTTCATAGTTGCAAAAGCATGATGCCGCAAGGGCATAGTTCTAAGTACCATGTCATAGTGTCTTAGCAAGATACATCTCATGAAACATAAATACAGTATGGAGATAGCAGAGTGACCAAGAAGTATGAACCAGCATGAGGCATAACAAGGCATAAGCTCCTGATAAAGATGGAAACTATGAGTTCGTCCTGTCTTGCTGAATAGCCGGATTTGTGCTAAATGCTAATTGCCATCATACAACTTCTTAACCAAGTGATATAATAAGTGAAAGTCAAGTCTCCTTATTCACGTCGAGAGCATAGCCTAGGTAACCGAGTATGCATGTGAAAAGGATCACTCTGCATAAAACTTCTGAAGGTTCTCTGAGAAGTACAAGTCATACTGCTGACAATATATCGCGCGTCATCAGCATCCCAGTCCTTAGAGGGAACTCCGTTACCATAACATGGGAGGCTAGTGCTCGGTGATGAGGACCTTTATGGCAAGTTTGATCCCATGAAATAAGGGCGGCCCTGTAACTTGAGTCCTTCCATTGATGAATAAGAGAGTACACACCTTGGTTTTAAAAGCGCAAGGCGCTAGGGGTCTCGGAAGTCGAGGCGTGAGGTGAAGGTGCACGCATCACGAACACGAGGCACACTATTATTATAAAACGCATATATATTATTTCTCATCTTGTTTTCTACCCTTGTAATCACATAAACACAAAAAAATTTCGATTTCATACCAAAGTAGTAGTCTAAAAAATAAAGTAAGCATCATTATTCGTTATTCACATACGACATATCACAAAACCCAAGCAAAATGTATGAAACTAAGCACAAAACGAAAATAACACTATCAAAAGTAATGACAAAAACGAGATAAGCAAAAAACAGCCCTGACATGCTTTTCAGCCCAAAAAAAACCTAGACATACCACGTGCGCTACATTGCGCCTCCTCCTTCGTGAAGCAATGAGGCTAGGGCCTCGCGCCTCAGGTGGGCTTTTTAAAACCAAGGTGGACATTAAAAATGCATGGGAGTTTGGACCTCTTAGAAGAACAAGCAACAGAACTCTAGATCGAACTCCATGCAATTTATACGTAACATAATAAGAACCTAACAAGGCTAACAATAACTAACGTAAACAAAAGTTGTATTCCTTTTGTATCAACAAAAGAGGCACAGTTCTACGTTTTGATTGTAAGTTGCCATAAACCTCCAATAAACAAAGGCATCATGCTTGCCTATGGAACTCAATAAACTCTATCCAAGTGAAAACACAAAATCTAGAAACATCCTTAGATAGACATCATTTTACATCTTGCAATGTATTCTTTTCTGGGAACAGAGCAATCTATCTCTAGTTTTCTATATGCATTTGAAACACTAAAACATAATCTAAACGTAAAGGGAAGAACAAATTCAATCTGAACACTGGCTAGTTCTGTATATTAGATACATCAATGTTTAGTATAGATAACATTTCCTGATTGTATTGATTGTACAAATGGATTTAGGGTAGATTAGGGTTTACCTTGTATCCAAAGGTATTCTAAAAATATTGACCAATGGTTATAGTATTATACCTAGGGTTTCCCTTATTCTATATGTTATAAGTGCTTTAGGTTCTTGTGTTCTTCTTCCTTCCTTTTGCGTCGCCGGCGCTTGGTCACAATTGCCTGTTGCCGCTATTTTTTGAGTCAGTTGCTAATGACTTTCTTTCTTTTCTCCTTCATGTTCCACCCTGGGTACTCATTGTAAATAGATCTATATTAGCTTTCGCTCATTTTATTAACGTAGTCGTAGCCCCAATTGCCGCAGCCACGCCACCACAGTCGTGAGCTCTTGCCTTCGCAATTGTAGCTTCTGCTACTGCATCTCTAACTCTCTTGCTGCCACCAATGAGCCGCCGCCTGCCTCCAAACGCTGCCATCTTGCACCGTCGCGTTCATAACAGATCCAGCCGCCATCTTGCACCATTGAGTTCATTTCAGATCCATCCCCAGTCACAGCCTTTCTTTTATTCTTATTATTATCATCATTATTATTGTTATATTATAAAATTAAATGCTTCTATTATGCTGACACTTTCATTGTCAGTTTTCCTTCCGCTCCAACTGCATAGATAGCTTCGGATCTATTAGGTTTCCCTTGCATCCTTTTGTACTTTAAATATTGTATTTTAAATACTGACCAATGTAATATGTTGTTATACCTGCCCGTTTTTATTCAGACTAATTAAACTACCCAGAGAAATTCTACCTGCAAAATCACACAAAAATCTAAATATCTTGCTATAGCACCTCCTGCTTCGAATTCAAGTATCATAACAAAGTTCAAACGCCATAATCGCATTCAAAAGCTGCTCCATGGCTAGAAAGTGTATGAAATCAACTTTAAATTCAGAAACAGTGACAAAAAGAAAAACAGCAATCTCCAAATGAACACTTCGTATGCGTCATTCAAATGAAATTAAACTATAGGTTAGATCAAACAGTTGATTCGAACTTTTAATGTCACTCACCAGGGCCAGCATCGCGAGCGACGGTGCCGGTGACGACAAAGATGCCGGCTCCAATTGAAGCACCAATGCCGAGAAGAATCAGATCAAAAGGTCCGAGACGACGAACTAAACCATCGCCAGAGTTTATGCGAACGCCGTCCGATGAATTGCTAACTGGTTTTGCTCTAAGAGCTGAAGAACAAAATTTAGAGAAAAATGACGAAGGAAAAGAATATCTCATTCTAGATTTTTTTTTTTTTAACTACAGAGCTTTTTTCATTTTTTAATTCATCCGAAAGGACCGAAACTCGCCGGAATTGTTATCACAAACAACACCGGAAGAGCTCGCCGGAGAGATGACATCCGAGGAAGATCAGTTTTTTTTCCATTTATTATTTTATTGTCATGACTCATGAGACAAAAGAAACCAAATTAACCTTTATTTTTCAGTTTCTTGCAATTTAGTCCTTGTTATTTTGATTTCCTTTTAAGTTTTTTATAACTCGAACGGTTATCTCTTACGTGGTGTCCTTTACGCTCTGTTCTCGTATTAGAAGAGAAGAGAAAGAAAGAAAGATGGAGGAAAGAAACATAAAAGAAAGAAAAAGAAAGAGAAAATAATATTTGTGTTTGTTTTCTTGAATCTGGAGGAAAGAAATATGAATCAAAGAAAATTTATGTTCTTGAAAGGGAGGAAAGAAAATAAAACCTTTTGTTTGCTTTGTAATTTAAATAGACATCACTTCACTAATCTTTCTTTCCTTCACTTTCTTCCCATATTTGAGAGGAAACATTTGGAAAGAAAACTTTAAAACTTTCTTCCCTCTTCTCTTGCTTTCTTTCCTTAAAAATGATAAAAGAACACAAGTTTTTTTTTATTTTCTTCCACTTTCTTCTGCTTTCTTTTCCTTTCCTCCGTTTAAATTGGTTCGAGAACAGAGGGTTAAGGGTGAATATGGAGAGAAAATAGAGAGAAACAAAAGTAAATGCAAAATCAATTATGTTCTTGGAGTTTTTTCAAGGAGCTAAAGGAAAGGAAAGAGAGGGTATAAAAGAAATATAATTATTGTTGTCTATTTTTCATATAATATTATTATTTTATTTGGAAAGAAAGAAGATATGTGAGAGAAAGAAAAAGAAGAGTGTTCTTCAAACTTTGTGATTACAACATCCATCTGATTCATTCTTTTTCTCTCCTTCGTTTTCTTCACTTTCCTTTCTTTTAATGAAAATTTTAGAGAAACAACGTTAAAGAATGATACCACATTGGCGTTCATTTAAACTCTCTTTACGTCGTGTGATTAGGAAATAATACTCACAAACTTGGATCATAAACTAAAATCTTGATATAAAAACCGTTGGATGGTGCATTATAAGTTTCACTATATTGTTTATAGAAGAAAAACACATAAAATCACGACATTATGTAGATGGTTTGAATCTGTTTTATTTTAGGGTTTACGCCATTAGTAATGTATTTTTCAATTATGCCCTTAGGTAATCTTTTTTTTCATATCATATGTGTTATTGTACGTTCATGACTCCTTTCAAATTGTTATTTAGCAACCTTTAGTGTAGTTTTATTGTTAATTTATACTTTTGCAACATTTTATCTTCGATCATGACCAGCTATAAACATTCTTTTAAAATACAATAACTTGAACGATATGAAAAACAATAATTGTCTAAATTAGACCAATAAAAAACCAAGTTATTAGATGCTGATGTAGATTTTTTGATATAACGTAATAGACCTAGTTCTGTCATGTACTTTTTAATCCAAATAAAAAGAAACATCAATGATATTATATGATGGTTCACCAAAAGCTTCACATCTAAATCCTCATATGGCAAAAATTATATCCAGGGCCGGTCCTATCATTTATTAGGCCTGGGGCATATACTTAAAAAGAGGCCCTCTATATATATAAGCAATATTCGTATAAAAATTTACAATTAAATAATATTGATTTTGTTGCACTATTGTCAATGTCATGTCTTTAAAAACTTCACAATCTGTCATCGTGTAATGGTTTCATGATGCTTCTCTGAATTTTTCCTCAATCCAAAAACCGCAAAATAAAAAATTAATATTAACATTGTATGATTATAAATTGGGTAAAAATTGCATACAATATTAAATTATATACTTATTAGTAAATTGAAAAAAAAACAATTCAAATTTTAAATGATTCATAATATAAATAGTAACATATGTGTCAAAAAAAATAACATCTCAAGAAATAAATACATATCTCATTAGTATTTTTAATAATCGTATAATAAATAACATAAACCACGTGATAAACAAAAATAAAATTTCAAACTCATTGAAAAACAAAAGTATGAATATTAAATTTGATGGATTGTATATTGATATAAAGCAAATAGACGATATTTATATATGAAAGTGGTGAGATATAAAAAAACAAATAAGAACGCACACAATAGGGATCGAACCCATGCCATTAGAGTTCCAAGGTGAGATGACTACCAGCTGAGCCAACACATTATTTGTGATTTTTTTCACGCAAAACACATATAACCTAATACTGGACTGCTGGGCTATATTAACATATTAAAATTTTTTTGGGCCCCTTAGATTGATTGGGCCCCGGGCGGTGGCCCAGATGGACCAGGCCAAGGGCCAGCCCTGATTATATCTACGGTTAATATATGTTGATTTTTATATAAAGTTCTAAATAGTGATCCGTATCATGTTGTCTATTTTTCATTTTCGTAGTTTAAATATTATGGTATTTAAACTATAATCTCAAAATTATTCCAAAGAATTGATAACATGAATACATTCATTTGATTGTTAATTAATAAACAACTTATCAATATGCATCATGATGGTGTTTTTCAATAATAGTTTCGAAAGAAATTTCATTTAAAGAAATTACCAAAAAAGGGTATAAAAGAATAATAATATAATTATTGTTTTGCAAATTTTAGTGTATTAAAATATGAAAGTAACACGTGTTAATCATATATAATTTCTTATAAATTTTAGAATAAATTGCATAAATGGTATTTAAAGTTTGCTCGAAATTATGAGTTTCATCCTTGAACTTCATTTATTACACATGTGGTACCTGCTTTTACTGTATGTTTTCATCGTCAGTCCCTTCTCCGGTTCAACTTTAATGGACCCCCTCTTAGATCAAATTAAATGACCATTTTGTCTTTTTATTTTTGTCTCTATGATTTTTATTAGAATTCTCTTTTGGTCCTTTATATTTAATAATTTTAATCGATTAAAATCTGTAATGTTATTATTTATATAAATTACTAACTACTTTAAGGTTGTTATAATAATTTTACGTTTTACTTTAATCATAATCTAATTATTTATTTAATTAAGTATTAATTAAATTAAGTTTTTTAATTCTATTATTATGATTTGTACGATATCAAACACAAATAAGTAGTGTTCGTATATAGATTTCATACTCAATTTTTCAAACGAAGAAATGAAGAACACAAATAGATTTCATAACTTAAATCATTGAAACAAAAATCAAAAAATATAAGCACTTGAAAATGAATATATCAATGAAGAACACAAATAGATTTCATAACTTAAATCATTGAAACAAAAATCAAAAAATATAATCATTTGAAGATGAATAGATCAAAGAACCCTAACAAAAACGATTTTATATATTAATTTTCAAATTGAACATCAGAATCAAATTAATCATTAAAAATAGTTGCCAAATCTTGAAATGTCGGACAAACATGCAAACCTTTAAATCGAAAAAATCCAGAAATTCTTGAATCCAAGCCTAGAGTGTTGTAGATCTATAAACCTTGAATCAAACAGATCCATGAAACCTTGAATCCAAACCTAGAAGCTTGTAGATATCTGAATTCATGAAACAAATAGATCTAGAAATCCTTGAATCTGAATAAGATTTATGCACACACAAAGCACGAAGAAGCTTCTTTTAAAGGTGACGGATTGCTTTGGTGGTGGTGGTGGCGTTTTCCAGCAAGATTTTTCAAACAAACTCAAGCAAGATTTTACAAACGAACTCAAAAGTGGGTGCAGGCGAAGAGCGACTAATGACAATGTGCAGGAGATGGGAGCATTCAAATATTGTTGAATGACTTTTCAGTCGTGATCGGAAAATGTTGAAATATGAATGGTAGTTGAACATCGTGAAAGAAAAAATACCAACGAACATGAATGGATGTGGATGTCGGAAATGTTGAAGATGATTGGCCACATTTAAGCTCTCTGGAATCCCACTATCTTAAACGTTGTTTTGTTTCGTTTTATTCAATAATGATGATGATAGATCAAATAAATTAATTAAATATAAAAAGGACTAAAACTATTATTTTGAAAATGGTATAATAGTGTTTTTATAAAAGTTAACATGTGAGATGTTAAAGCTGACAGAAGAGGGACCGATGATGAAAAAAAATAGTAAAAGCAGAAACTACTGGTGTAATAAATCAAGTTGAGGGGCGGACTTCATGATTTTGAGCAAACCACAATGACCATTTTGTAATTTACTCTAAATTTTATAAAAGTCATGATGTTTGGTTTTGCACAGGGTCGTTCCTATCGTTTTTGGGGCCCTGGGCAAAAATTTATAAATAGCCCTCTAAACATGTATGTATATATAACATTTAAAGATTAAAAAGAAACAACCATGTAAATATGTATGTAAATATCACAATCAAACAACTAGCAAAACAAGTAAACTACTAGTATTAGTTAGGTATTAGAGGAAACAAAAGTTTTTAGGCCCCCTTGGCTGTTGGGTCCTGGGCAGTAGCCCATGTTGCACACCTCAATGGCCCGGCCCTGGTTTTGCATTTTGTGTTATGATAAAAAATTATTAGATTATTATGTTACAATAATGTAAATAATTAGTTTTTAAGTGTTTGGATTTCATTCATTAATAAGTGATTGTTTACATTAAGATTTAATCTTACCACGCTTTCCATAAGTTATAAAGTATAACTTATTTGCTTAATAAGTTATTATTTGATCATTTTAAACTCAAGTCCAAACGCATTTAAAGTTTGATTATTTGATAATTATGATAGCAAACTGCAACACGTATCCTCGACAATATTTTACGAGCCGCTTGACACCGGTGGCTTGTGGTTGGATCTGTCTAGGGGACATACATCTATGAATTTACTAAATGACATGAGTGTATGTATTGCAACAAATTAAAATATGAAGGTATTGGTTGCACTATTGAAAAGTGTTGGATGCATGATCGCAAATTATGCAAAAATTGGGGGTTAGTTTGTAATTCAGCAAAAACAGATTTGGTGAAGTGCGATGTTTAAACTTTAAAGTTAGGCACGTGGGCCTTGCGTAACCATTGTGGGAGGTGACATACGAATGTGACATAAGCTTCTTTTTCTTTTTTAGTTTTCAATACAAATCATAAATAATTGGAAATGGTCATGAAATGAGTTATTGAAGACTCGCGCGTTGCTACGGAGTCTAAAACATTGATTACAAAATAAATATAAAAAATAAATGATAAATATTTTTCAAATAATTCAAATAACGACACACAGCTAAATCAGAATAAAAAACTGAAAACGAAAAGCTAATATATATCCAAGAAGCAAGCCAAATAATACTAAAATTACAAATCATGACTTATTAAATCGGATCAGAACCGGAAATGAATAATTAAATACTCATAACCATAGTTTGAAAATTTGACATTGATCAGGTTTAATCGTCAAATTATATTGTTAGTTTTTACGATCAAATCAAATAAAGCTATAATTGTAATGTCTCTGATACAACGATTAGGGCTTGCCAACGTTATAATAATAATGTTCAATGTTAAACATGAATATATTTAATAAAAAAAATCTAAATATTAATTAGTTACATTATAATTATAAAGCAATCTTATCAGAATATTGTATTGTGCATTTGAATAATAAAGTATTTTTTATACAATTAAAGACAATTTAATAGTTTCAAAAGACAACTCCAAACATATGTAAAATTAAAATCATAAATTTAAGTGTGTAAAAAAATATTGTAGTAATAAATGTGAAAAGATGAATAAACAAAAATTTATTAAAATAAAGAGGGTAAATAAAAGATAACACTAACATAAGAGTGTGTTATTAAAATTTTTAAAAGAAACCAACCAATCATAAGATGTCATGTTGCAAATTCTCATCGGCTAAAATCATTTGGAAATTGTTCAATGTTAAACATGATTATAGTTAATGAAAAATCTAAATATTAATTACTTACATTTTAATTATAAAGCAATTTTATTAGAATATTGTATTGTGCATTTGAATAATAAAGTCTTTTTTATACAATTAAAAACAACATAATAGTTTCAAAAAATAACTTCAAACATATGTATAATTAAAATCATAATTTTAAGTGTGTAAAAAAATATTGTATAATAAATGTTAAAAGAAGACTAAACAAAAACTTATTAAAATAAAAGGGGGTAAATAAAAGATAACACCAAAATAAGGATGTTATGAAAATTTTAAATTAAAATAAAAACCAACCAATCATAAGATGTCATGTTGCAAATTCCCATTGGCTAAAATCATTTGGAAATTGTATGTATATATAATTAGTTATATTTTAATTATAAAGTTTTTTCATAGAATTAAACATAATATAATAGTTTTAAAAATAACTTCAAATATATGTATAATTAAAATCATAATTTTAAATGTGTAAAAAATTTTATAATAATAAATGTTAAAAGAGGACTAAACGAAAATTTATTAAAATAAAGGCGTTAAATAAAAAATAACACAAAGATAAAAATATATTACGAAAATTTTAAAATTAAAAAAACCGACCAATCATGGTTGGCCATGCATGAAGTTTTCATTGGGCTAGCCCATATGAAAATTGTATGTATATATAATTAAGGATAAAAGTATCCATAGATACTAATTGCAAATGTTTATCTCCTTATTAACTATGGTATTTTTTTTTACAAAATAAATTACGAACATGGGATCAAACCTCGAATGTTCTTATGATCATGTTAGCTTACTTTCCAATAATAAAAATTTATCCTAACAGAGTGACAAGTATCAAATTTTGTTATAAGATAATACACAAGAAAATGCATTTGATTCGAACCGATGAATTTGTTTGTATATATTCATTCTCTCCATACGATTTCTAAATAGATAATATTGGTTAACGTCCTTAACAACCATAAAAAAATGGTTACAACAGCCTCGAAGGTTGTACAATAGCAACTATAGCAACAAAACAGTACAACAACAGTCGTTGCCAAAGCTACACAACAGCATTCAATCAACATCAACAAATGATAACATTTACTGTGAAGATTCAACATAACAAAACTAAAGTTGTTAAGCTACAATATGTTGAACAAAGTTTAACACTCGATAGGCAAATTCATATACGAAACCACATTAGAAATTTGTATTTGTAGGACGGCTCCCCTGACCCTGTCCGGTGATCAGTATCCACTGCCAGGGGTTCTGTCCCTTTGACCCCGTTAAGGGCGTTATACCTAGGACCCCGCAAGAGGACGCGACCCATTTGACTATCGCATTAACGATCATGTCTTAATTTTGACCAAACTTAAACGAATGTCCACACACATTCATACTCATTCTAGTTTCAACTAAACTCAATCAATAACTCAATAAATTAATTAAAATAACAACAATATTAACCTTATAAACAAAAATTAAAACATATAAATGTTAAATATTAAAAAAAAAAATAATAGTATGATTATTTGTTGTAGCTATTATTTATTCAATATTTACTTTTTTAACAAATTCTAAAATATTTTATTCCTAATTTTATATGTATATAATAGATATAATTTAAAATTTCAATTTTATATAAAACATAATTTTTATATCTATTTTATTAGAATAATCAAAATGTTACGAAATATGATTTTATTAATATTTTATTATGTTCATATTTTTACTTATTTAATATTGTTTGTATAATCTTTATTTATATTTAATATATTTTAATAAATTTATAAACACATTATTTTTTTTATAAAGACATATAGGTAAGTATATATAATATGTAATTTGGATGTATTTGTATATTATTAATAATAATAACAATAAATATTAGATGATGAGAAATGTAAACAAATGTTGGATAGAGTTAATGATTTATTATAGATGAGTATATATAATATGTAAATTGTGTGTATTTGTATTATATTCATAATAATAATAATAATAATAATAATAATAATAATAATAATAATAATAATAATAATAATAATAATAATAATAATAATAATAAATATTAGATGATGAGAAATGTAAAAAAAATGTTGGATAAAGTTAATGATTTATTAATACTTATTATAGGCTTTAAATTAATAAACTGTATTTATTTTAATATTTTTTTATTTTATTTTAGTATTTATCTTTTATTTATATTTGTATTTATCTTTTCATATTTGTATTTATATATATTATATTATTGTATTAATCTTTTTAGGTGAAATGTGGAGGCGACATGTGACAAATTGTGTTCTCCTTTATTATTATTATTATTATTATTATTATTATTATTATTATTATATATATATATATATATATATATATATATATATATATATATATATAACAAACCTTATTTATTTAATAATATAAAAGAACATTAAATGTATACGTGCCGGCTTCATGTTGCACCACAGAAGATAAATACAACTTTTTATTTTTAAAATAAAAAATACAACTCATAAATTTAAAATCAAATCAAGATTTTAATATCTATATATTTATTTAGACATTTATTATTACAACGTAATAAATCAAAACCTTATATTATCTATACTTGTAACATCCGGGAACTAGTGGCTGGCACGTGGAATTTATCTGTTGGCTCTGAGAGCTGTCCTGATGAGTTGGTGAAATTTAATTAATTAATTGCACGTGAGTTGGTAAAGTAGATTGCTATTACGTGTAATTTTAATCGGTTGAGATAATAACCGGTTTAGTAGTAATTGGAGATTTGGGGTTGTTTTAATGAGTTAATTGACATTCTAAACCCAAGTCGTTAATTTGAGATTAATCGGGTTAACGGGTGTCTACCCAGTGATTAATGAGTATCGAACCCGTTTTAATTGGGTATCGGACCCAAAACGTATATATAATACGTATATGGCTTCCTTATCCATTTTCATCAATTCATAAGAGTTCATATGTGTGTGTATTCAGCTAAAAGAGAAGAGAGGGAGCCAAGGGAAGATCAAAAATAGCCAAGCAAAGGAATCGATTCTAACTTCATCTTGGAGCTCAAATTTAAGAAAGAAAAGAGGAATCAAGGTTAGTGATTGCTCTAGAAATAAGTTGAATTGTTGTAATCAGTAGTTAGTTGTATGAGTTGAGCATGGGACTGGTTAATAGCCCCTGCTATGTATGGAGTCGAAGCTGGAAATGAAAACTCCATGGCTGAACCAGAAACAGAGCATAACCTGCTCTGTTCGTCGCCGCATCGCGGCCGTGCTCATCTGGTCGCGCCCGCGATCAGGATGAGGCGGCTAAGGGTGATCGCTGGCGGTGGGATCGCGCCCGCGCTCCCAGACCGCGGCCGAGACCGTGATCGTGGTCGTGCTCCTGGCCGCGCTCGTGGGTCTGAGTCCGATAGTTGATGTCGAGTCTGTAAATGTTAGTAGTATAGTCGTTATGAGTTCCGTAGCTAGTCGTTACAGTGTAGTTGTGTTTATTGTTGCCAGGATTTTGTAGCTAAGCCTGGGACTTGTAGATACTGTCGTTGATAGCGGGACTGTAGTCGTGCTTCAGGTGAGTTACTTACTTGTTGTTTATTATCCGGGTCCGATGTGGATCCTTTATACGTTGACATTTGTTAGCACAGAGCAGAGTTCGTGGATCACGCGTATAGTCGTTGATACGCAGAGTAGAGAGGCCTGTTGGGTCATTCCCAACTCAGTGGACCTGACAACCCACTACTTTGTGGAGTGGGCTATGCAGGCTGTGACGGGTCGCTCCCGATGAGGCGTCGGGCCGTTGATGCCGGCCGCATGTAGAGTTGTTTACCAGTTGTTACGTTGTGCTAACTATTTTATAAACTGTTTTAAAGTTGTTTATAGTAACTCACCAGCTTTCCGCTGACTGTTGTTTTAACCGTGGATCTCAGGTACGAGGACTGAGGCTAGGGATACAGCGGGCAGTAGCCGAGACCCGCCACGTGGACAGTAGTTAGCGACTACTTTCGTATGTAGTCCTCATATTTTGTGGTATGGCTTATTAGCCAGTGACTTTCGGATGACTGTAACCTTTGCTCATGATGTGGTTGACTGACGCTATCGACGGGGGTTAATTCCCGTCTCGTGTTACTTTATGCTTTTTGTTGATGTTTAGTAGTAATTAGCTGTTTAACCCTTGATGACATCGCCTATGATTTGATGACGTGGACTGTAAGTCCTATGTGGCATTAGTCGTAAAAGTAGGGTGTTACAGCTTGGTATCAGAGCATTAGTTTAAGGTTTAAGTATCATTAGTGATGCTTAGGCTTAAACCAGTGTCTAGATCCTTGGGCTTGATCTCTGATGAGTAGGTCTAAGGAATTGTAGAATCATATTATTGTCGTTATAGTAATGTTGTTTACATTATGCAGAGATTCTATGACAGACGAGCAGAGACCCGAGGGTCCCCTTGGGGGACGAGTATCAGATGAGGAGTTTGCCCGACGACTACAGGAGGCCTACGAGAAAGGCCGTGCTGAGGGTATTCAGTCCCAGACCCAGAGTACAGGCGGGGGCAGAGATTCAGGAGCTGGTTCATCGCGAGGGGAAGGCAAGGGATGTAAATATAAGGAGTTCCTTGCTGCACACCCGCCAGAGTATCACGGCGAGCCCGGGGCCGTGAAGGCCATGTACTGGTTGCAGGATATGGAGATGGCTTTCCGTATCACAGGATGCCACCCTGATCAGATGACGACTTTTGCTAGTGCCCAGTTACGGACTAGTGCTCAGCAGTGGTGGCGGACTATTAGAGATATGATGGGAGATGGACCTGCATACGAGATGACGTGGAGTCAGTTCAGAGCTCGTTTCGAGGAGCAGTATTGTCCCGAGGACCGCAGGGCTCAGCTGGAGATTGATTTTTTGACGTTATTCCAGGGACAGCGATCGGTTGATGAGTACGAGAAGATTTTCATCGATTTGAGTTTGTTTGCGCCTATTCAGATTAGTACAGAGTCTCGGAAGATCAATAGATTCTTGATGGGCTTGCGTAAGGAGATCCGAGAGTTTATTGATACCGGTTACATTCCGACTTATGCCAGGGCAGTCGAGTTGGCCCGTAGACGAGAGAGTGAGTTATCGCGTAGGGATCCGGTAGTGGAGCAGCCACGATTGGTTCAGTCAGCCGGACATGTTGGAGGATCTGACCGGGACAGAAGCAGGGGTAGAGATAGTCGTTATAGTCAGTTCCAGTCGAGGAGTGATGATCGTCGGCGCACTGAGTCCGAGGGAGGAGACAGGCACCGAGATAGGTCTTCTCAGAGATCTGATCATAGGCCCGATGAAAAGGACAGTCGCTTTAGTGAGTCTGAGCAGAGAGGAGGAGCATCGAGTTCTAAGCCTGTCTCGGGAGAGAGGTGGTGTAGGAGATGTCGTCAGAGGCATACCGGAGAGTGTGACCCCCGGTATGTACGTTGTTTTCGCTGTGGCCAGGCTGGCCACACTCAGTCAGGTTGTAATTCTAGAGACCCGCTGTGTTTTAATTGTGGGCGGGCTGGACATCAGGCACGAGATTGTACAACTCCGAGACAAGGGGGAATCGAGGCCACCTGCACAGGGCCAGAGTTTTGCGAGTTCGTCTACACATAGAGATGCAGTCCCGCCAGCCAGAGGTCGCGCCTACCAGTTGACAGCAGAGGAGACTCGGGAGACAGTTGATGTAATTTCTGGTACGTTTATGTTAATGGTTATAGTATCCGAGTTTTGGTTGGTTCTGAGACAGGGTGTTCCTTCATACCTTTTATTTTATTATCCATTTTTGCTTCATTCGTTGAGTTATTAGATTTATCGTTCACGGAGTCAGTCGGTGGTAGTATTGTGAAGACCACCCCTTACGGGGCAGTGCTCACCAGTCTAGGTCCCATAATATGCAATACGATATCAACCATACTAAGATAGGGTAATTAATTGCGGAATTAAAAATTACATGTACATTACAGATTAGGATTTAAGTTTACATATTTCAAAATAAAATTATAAAAGGGTTACATCTAATCTATTCATAACATCATTTATCACAACAAGTCTACCCAGAACCACCACATTAGCTGTCTTCCAATCAGTACCAGAAAGTTTGTTGAGAAGTGGTCTAGGAAAGCTTCAAAACTTGGATCTTGAATGACCTAAATACTAGGTCCTGCAGGTGATTTTCCTTTGGCTTTTCCTGTAAAATTTTAAAGCAACATCTGTAAGCAAAGCTTAGTGAGTTTATAGATTTTCAATATTAACATGCGTGTCAAGCGGAGTCATCAGTCTAAGCGTGATAAGTCTTGGCTGCCGCTACAGCCCTCATCATGATTGAGATATAGTATCTGAAGATCGGATGATGTTCAAACCACACTCACGCTTATATCGTGGGGATCAGCCACATACTGGGCTAGCTACCAGTAGGTCAACATGGCCGAACATCGGAGGTCATTACCAAGTTCGTGAGAACTGGTGGAATAGCCGGGTCTAGAACAATAGACCATAAGGGCTAGTCAAGCTGAATAAGTCTTATCAAGTCTGATCAATGAAGTAAGCATAAGTCTTAGGAGTCATGATAGCAACGAATCATAAAGCAAAGTCTGAAACGCTAATAAATGCAATATGAAATGATAAGCAAATAACTATCATGATTCACTGGGCAACACCCATCCATGGTGTGCACAGGTCTCAATCCAGCTGATAAATGAATGTCAAATAATGTAACAGCATCAATATATCTCAAACGGATCTTTGCATGTTCAATTTGAATATCTATAACTCACAGTCTGGGTCTTGGTCAAACAGATATAAGAATCTGCCACCTGAGTTATCTCAGGATTTTGTCAATCTGTAATCTGTCAGTTCAAATCTCTGACCCGCTTTTAAGTCTTTAAATCTGTAAATCTTTGTTCAGAATATACTGAACCTGTTCAAAATCATTCATGATAAGATCATGTCATTTTCATCATCTTTATCATCATCAATTTAGTCTTCAAATTCTTGTATTTTATCTGAGTCTGATATCTGATAACTTATTTTATCAATGTCATCATCTTTTGGTCATAAATTCTTTAATTCTATCTGATTCTGATAATTTCTTTATTCTCAAATTATTCTCTGTCTCAATATTTCTCAAAAAGTCCTTTTAACAATGTATAAAATCATTCATTTTATTGATATATCATTTATATAAAAGTTGGGTTTCGGATCCCCCCCATTTCGGATCCATCCGGATTCGGTCATCCGGATTAAGGATCCGGATTCGGATCAGACCGAATTGGGCATCCGGATTTGGCACCATCCAAAATATCATAACCCGAATTCGGATTATGACCCAATCCGAATTAGCATCTTATCCGAAATGGCACATCATAAAAATTTAAATCCGAAATAAATACTAAGTAGGGTCCGAACTTGTAGCACCCGAAATAAATTCATCCGGATTAAGGACCCGAAATGAGCACCATCCGAATTCGGTTCTACCCGAATTCGGATCTCAGACTTAGCATTTTTCCCAGATTTGTTCTTGGTGTTCTTCATTTGTTCATACGGATTTTACATATAATTTCTCAAAAACACAGCTTAGTAACATGCAACTATATATTTTGATGTATTATCATTATTTGAGTGTTTTTATACATTTTTTCCCTATCAATAACATCATTATTTGATCAAGATCATCCAAAAATGATTATTTTTGCCAAGAACACAAGTTTTTATAAAAATTTCCGATTTCATCATTTCTGGACAATCTAATCACAAATTCTTGTTTCTATCACTTTTATTAGTTTCAATTCATCATATTCTTTCATAATCTTATACATGCAACTTGAAATCTTTACATTTAAATCACTTGGTTTCGGTTTTTAATAAAATCGAACCAACTCTTGAATGCTTGAGATTTAAGTCAAGAATTACCTTAATTTCTTGCAGATTAATGTTTCTTGATGTTGTTTGTAACTTCTTGTTGTCTTCAATCCTCAATTAAACACAAATTTCTTGAATTTCTTGATGGTTTTATGAGGTTGCCGGATATGTGTAGAGAGAGAGTAGAGAGAGAAGTAAATTTTAGTTAATGATCTTAAATGGTCATTATTTCGGTTTATATATATTATTTAATTATATTTGTTGTTTAACCCACTAAACTTTTGTATTTTACATCTCTTTTATTTTGGTCATCTTTAATGATTTATAATATAAATATTCAATTAATTTTAAAGAGTCATATAATTTCAAACTTAATACATTACATCATAAATAATGTAAATAAAATTACATTATTATCTCAAAATCAGATATTTACAAGCTTGGCACAAGTTAGGTTGTTACAGAATGGGCTCCACCACGCACAAACTTCGTCCCCGAAGTTAGCTAGATTCGAACAGACTGGGATAAGTAGCTTTCATAACATCACTCGATTCCCAAGACTGATGCGAACCTTTGTGGTGTTTCCATTGGACGAGCACCATCTGTATCTCTTTATTCCTTAGCTTCTTGATCTTCGAGTCCAGAATACGTTCTGGCTCTTCAATCACGCGAAGCTTTTCATCAATTTGCAGGTTAACGTGTGGTATCTGTACTTCTCTTTCGTCAGCTAAGCTTTTTCTCAAATGACTAACATGGAATACAGGATGTATTCCAGCTAAGTCCGCTGGTAGATCAAGACGATAAGACTGATTTCCAATCTTTTCGACGATCTTGAACGGTCCGATAAATCTCGGAGCTAGCTTGTTTCTTTTAATGAATCGCACCACATTCTTCATTGGGGATACTTTCAACATCACCCAATCGTTAACTGCAAAACTGATTGATCTGTGCCGGTTGTCATAATATGACTTCTGCCTGCTTTGAGTTTCAAGGATATTTCTTCTAACAAGTTGAATCTTCTCGTGAGTCAACTGTAGAAGGGCAGGTCCTGCTATTGGCGATTCACCTGTTTCACGCCAACAGGTGGGAGTTCTGCACTTTCTTCCGTACAAAGCTTCAAATGGAGCCATCTTAATCGTGGAATGATAACTGTTATTATAGGAAAATTCGACCAACGGCAAATGGTCATCCCAGTTACCACCTAAATCAAGAACGCAGGCACGAAGCATATCTTCAAGAGTTAAGATAGTACGCTCACTCTGGCCATCTGCATTTGGATGATAAGCAGTGCTCATAGAAATCCGAGTACTCATCCCTTCTTGTAATGCTTGCCAGAATCTGGATGTGAAGCGACTATCACGATCAGAAACGATAGACTTTGGCACACCGTGACGAGAGATAATTTCTGTGATGTATATCTGTGCCAATCTATCGAGAGAATAAGTTTCTTTCATCGGTATGAAGTGAGCTGACTTCGTTAATCGATCCACGACTACCCAGATAGAGTCGTGCTGTCTTTTGGTCTTCGGCAGCTTTGTGATGAAATCCATAGTTATATGCTCCCACTTCCACTCGGGAACTGGTAGTGGTTGCATATCCCCGAAGGGTTTCTGATGTTCTGCCTTAACCATCTGACAGACTCTGCAGCTTTCAACACACTTACCGATATCTTTCTTCATTCCTGGCCACCAGTAATCAGCTTTCAGATCAAAATACATCTTTGAGCTGCCAGGATGAATGGATAACTTGGACTGATGAGCTTCGGACAGAAGAGTGCTACGAATAGAACCATATTTAGGAACCCAGATTCGGTTTCCCTGGAGACAGTAAAGTCCCAAATGGTTCAAAGTTAATAATTGCAGTTGCCCTTTAAGATTTTCAGAATCAATATTCTCTTCTTTCATTGCTTCTGTTTGAGCAACTTGAATATCTTCAATAAGATCAGAAGAGAATATAACTGGAGTTAGGGCATAACAGCACTTTTCTGGATATACTTTTCTACTCAACGCATCCGCGACAACATTTGCTTTGCTGGGATGATATAAGATCTCGCAGTCATAATCCTTGATAAGCTCCAAGGATCGACGCTGTTTCATGTTCAGATCTTTTTGAGTAAAAAGGTATTTGAGACTCTTATGATCGGTGTAGAGCTGACACCGAGTCCCATAAAGATAATGCCGCCAGATTTTTAGAGCAAAGGTGACGGCAGCCAACTCAAGATCATGAGTTGGTGCACTTTTCTCGTAATCCTTTAATTGCCTTGAAGCGTAGGCAATTACTTTTCCCCTTTGCATAAGAACACATCCTAAGCCAGTACCAGAAGCGTCGCTGTAAACAACGAAATCGTCGTTACCTTCTGGCAAGGCTAGGATCGGCGCTTGAATCAACTTTTGTTTCAGAATATCGAATGCCTCTTGCTGTTTATCGGTCCAAACGAAAGGAGTATTCTTCCGTGTTAGCATTGTAAGCGGCACAGCAATCTTTGAGAAGTCCTTTATGAATCGCCGATAATAACCGGCCAATCCAAGGAAACTTCTTATCTCTGAGGCATTGCGAGGTGTTTGCCACTTCTGAACAGCCTCGACTTTTGAAGGATCAACGGAAATTCCTTCGCCAGAAACAACATGGCCAAGGAACTGGATCTAAAAAAATCAAGATAGAAATTCAAATTCTGAGGTGAATCATAGAATAGTTAAGGAAACAGCTCAAGACTTATATAATAGAAATTATACCTGTCTGAGCCAGAATTCGCACTTAGAAAACTTTGCATAGAGTCTTTCTTTTCTTAATAACTCCAGCAACTGCCGCAGATGAATAGAATGATCAGCCTCCGTTTTGGAGTAAATCAGAATATCGTCTATGAATACGATAACTGATTTATCCAACATAGGTCTGCACACGCGATTCATGAGGTCCATGAACGCCGCTGGTGCATTTGTCAAGCCGAACGGCATCACGAGAAATTCGTAATGGCCGTATCTTGTACGGAGGGCTGTCTTTGGAATATCTTCTTCTCTGACTTTTAACTGATGATACCCAGAACGGAGATCTATTTTTGAAAAGTAACTGGCTCCTTGTAACTGATCAAACAGATCATCGATTCTGGGCAGAGGATACTTATTCTTTATTGTAACCTTGTTCAATTCGCGGTAATCGATGCACATACGGAAGGTTCCGTCTTTCTTTTTAACAAATAGTACTGGTGCACCCCACGGAGAAGAACTCGGTCGGATAAATCCCTTCTCCAACAGCTCTTGCAGTTGCTTTGACATTTCCTGCATTTCTGCAGGTGCAAGTCTGTATGGAGCTTTTGCGATAGGAGCCGCACCAGGAACCAAGTCAATACTGAACTCGACTTGACGTTCCGGTGGCACTCCGGAAATGTCATCGGGAAATACGTCTGGAAACTCACAGACGATAGGAATATCGGATAAAGACTTCTTTTCAGAGCTGGACTCAGATAGAGCATAACAAAGGTAAGAGTCGTGACCTTTAGACAAATATTTGTGAGCCTTTTCTACAGATATAAAGCAATGCGCACCTTTCCGCTTCTCACCCTTGATCTCAAGTACTCGACCGTCTGAAGATTTGATTCTGATGATTCGTCGGTTGCAGATAATTGTAGCCTCGTTGTTCATTAGCCAATCCATGCCGATGATGACGTCAAACTCTTTCAAGGAAATCGGGATGAGGTCGAGATTGAATACAATGTTATTGATAAGTAGAGTGCAGTTACGATAAACAGAATCAGCCATAACATAGTTGTTGCTGGCTGTCTCGATATCAAGTATTACGGGAAGCTTCGAGGGAGATTTATATAGTCTTTGAGCGAAAGTAGTTGATATGAAGGAACGACTAGCACCGGAATCAAATAACACACGAGCAGGAATTGTATTTAACAGAAACGTACCGGTGACTACGTCTGGTGTTTCTCTCGCCTCTTCAGCTGTAATTCGGAAAGCTCGAGTCCGTGCAGTCGGCGTTGCAGCAGAACTTTTCCCTGTAGAACCTCCTGCTGATGATTGAGACTGATAACGCGGTCCGCTACGACACTGGTACATAAAGTGTCCTCTTTTTCCACACTTCGCACATCCTCGTCCCTGTTGCGGACATTCATCACTGCTGTGACCGATCATGTTGCACGCGAAACAAGTAACATCATCCGGATTACATAGTCCCATGTGAGACTTTCTGCATCTCTTGCAGAATCGTGGCTCGTTTGTCAGTGAGTAGGCTTGCGCTTTCGGCTGTGAACTGTACTGATGGGTTTGCTGAGATTGCGACTTATTTGGCCTAAAGAATCTGCCAAATCGCTGTTTCTTTGGAGGAGACGGGTTCATCGGATTAGTAGACGGAGCGTACAGCTGATCGCCGTACTCTAAGTACCCTCGCTCGATTTGTCTAGCCGCTTCAACCATTTCCAAGTAACTCTTGTATTTGATCGCGCTCATGGGATGTCTGTATCTAGGATTGAGTCCTACTCGGAACCTATTCATTTTCCTTTCCTCTGTTGCCACTTGGTAAGAAGAGTAGCCACATAATCTCGAAAATTCGTGTTCATATTCATCTACAGTCTTCGTTCCCTGAGTCAGTTGCATTAATTGGACTTCCATCTTATCTTGCTGGTCAACTGGACAGTATTTCGCATTGAACATGTCTAGAAACTGCTCCCATTCTAAAGTCTGAATCACCTCCTTACCATAGATACTTCGCTGGGTTTTCCACCAGGCACGAGCAGCTCCCACAAATAGTGCAGACGCATAGCTTACTTTCTTCGAATCTAGACAATCAGAAATCCTGAAGATTTCTTCAGTATGACTAATCCAATCCATCGCTTGAATCGGATTCACTGTACCCTCAAAGTTCAGGGCACCGCTCGCTTTAAAATCTTTGAATTTGCAGCCTTTTGGCTGAGCTATTTGGGTTTCTGGATTTGAATTATCAGAATCAGATTCATTGGTCTGGACTTGCTTTTCTTTTCTCTTATTTTTCTTTTCTTCACGTCTTTTAGCTTCGGCCTCATCTCTGGCACGAAACTGTTCTTGCATCATTTTGTTTTGTTGTTCTGAGTGTTGGGCTAGAAATTGTTGCATCATTTCAAACATTTGTTGTTGGGTCATATTGTTGGGAATATCACCTGATCCTGATCCTGACATCTTCTACTGAAAAATAAAAAATCAATTAACTATCAGTTTATAGGCTTAGATCTATGTACCCTTTTTCCATCCTAACAGTCAGTACATCCTATCTCAGTTCAATCCACCTAAATGATTGATACATATGTATTGCTTCAGTTTGAGATCAAGTATACTTACGTAATACTTGATTCACTCAAACTAGAGCTCTGATACCATCCTGTGAAGACCACCCCTTACGGGGCAGTGCTCACCAGTCTAGGTCCCATAATATGCAATACGATATCAACCATACTAAGATAGGGTAATTAATTGCGGAATTAAAAATTACATGTACATTACAGATTAGGATTTAAGTTTACATATTTCAAAATAAAATTATAAAAGGGTTACATCTAATCTATTCATAACATCATTTATCACAACAAGTCTACCCAGAACCACCACATTAGCTGTCTTCCAATCAGTACCAGAAAGTTTGTTGAGAAGTGGTCTAGGAAAGCTTCAAAACTTGGATCTTGAATGACCTAAATACTAGGTCCTGCAGGTGATTTTCCTTTGGCTTTTCCTGTAAAATTTTAAAGCAACATCTGTAAGCAAAGCTTAGTGAGTTTATAGATTTTCAATATTAACATGCGTGTCAAGCGGAGTCATCAGTCTAAGCGTGATAAGTCTTGGCTGCCGCTACAGCCCTCATCATGATTGAGATATAGTATCTGAAGATCGGATGATGTTCAAACCACACTCACGCTTATATCGTGGGGATCAGCCACATACTGGGCTAGCTACCAGTAGGTCAACATGGCCGAACATCGGAGGTCATTACCAAGTTCGTGAGAACTGGTGGAATAGCCGGGTCTAGAACAATAGACCATAAGGGCTAGTCAAGCTGAATAAGTCTTATCAAGTCTGATCAATGAAGTAAGCATAAGTCTTAGGAGTCATGATAGCAACGAATCATAAAGCAAAGTCTGAAACGCTAATAAATGCAATATGAAATGATAAGCAAATAACTATCATGATTCACTGGGCAACACCCATCCATGGTGTGCACAGGTCTCAATCCAGCTGATAAATGAATGTCAAATAATGTAACAGCATCAATATATCTCAAACGGATCTTTGCATGTTCAATTTGAATATCTATAACTCACAGTTCTGGGTCTTGGTCAAACAGATATAAGAATCTGCCACCTGAGTTATCTCAGGATTTTGTCAATCTGTAATCTGTCAGTTCAAATCTCTGACCCGCTTTTAAGTCTTTAAATCTGTAAATCTTTGTTCAGAATATACTGAACCTGTTCAAAATCATTCATGATAAGATCATGTCATTTTCATCATCTTTATCATCATCAATTTAGTCTTCAAATTCTTGTATTTTATCTGAGTCTGATATCTGATAACTTATTTTATCAATGTCATCATCTTTTGGTCATAAATTCTTTAATTCTATCTGATTCTGATAATTTCTTTATTCTCAAATTATTCTCTGTCTCAATATTTCTCAAAAAGTCCTTTTAACAATGTATAAAATCATTCATTTTATTGATATATCATTTATATAAAAGTTGGGTTTCGGATCCCCCCCATTTCGGATCCATCCGGATTCGGTCATCCGGATTAAGGATCCGGATTCGGATCAGACCGAATTGGGCATCCGGATTTGGCACCATCCAAAATATCATAACCCGAATTCGGATTATGACCCAATCCGAATTAGCATCTTATCCGAAATGGCACATCATAAAAATTTAAATCCGAAATAAATACTAAGTAGGGTCCGAACTTGTAGCACCCGAAATAAATTCATCCGGATTAAGGACCCGAAATGAGCACCATCCGAATTCGGTTCTACCCGAATTCGGATCTCAGACTTAGCATTTTTCCCAGATTTGTTCTTGGTGTTCTTCATTTGTTCATACGGATTTTACATATAATTTCTCAAAAACACAGCTTAGTAACATGCAACTATATATTTTGATGTATTATCATTATTTGAGTGTTTTTATACATTTTTTCCCTATCAATAACATCATTATTTGATCAAGATCATCCAAAAATGATTATTTTTGCCAAGAACACAAGTTTTTATAAAAATTTCCGATTTCATCATTTCTGGACAATCTAATCACAAATTCTTGTTTCTATCACTTTTATTAGTTTCAATTCATCATATTCTTTCATAATCTTATACATGCAACTTGAAATCTTTACATTTAAATCACTTGGTTTCGGTTTTTAATAAAATCGAACCAACTCTTGAATGCTTGAGATTTAAGTCAAGAATTACCTTAATTTCTTGCAGATTAATGTTGCTTGATGTTGTTTGTAACTTCTTGTTGTCTTCAATCCTCAATTAAACACAAATTTCTTGAATTTCTTGATGGTTTTATGAGGTTGCCGGATATGTGTAGAGAGAGAGTAGAGAGAGAAGTAAATTTTAGTTAATGATCTTAAATGGTCATTATTTCGGTTTATATATATTATTTAATTATATTTGTTGTTTAACCCACTAAACTTTTGTATTTTACATCTCTTTTATTTTGGTCATCTTTAATGATTTATAATATAAATATTCAATTAATTTTAAAGAGTCATATAATTTCAAACTTAATACATTACATCATAAATAATGTAAATAAAATTACATTATTATCTCAAAATCAGATATTTACAAGCTTGGCACAAGTTAGGTTGTTACAAGTATCTTTGTAGCTAGATCGGTAGACGCTTAGTAAGAGTTAAAGATAAATGGTCATTCGTATTCGCTCTGTTGCCTATAGAGATTAGTAGTTGTAATGCCTTGATAAGTAGAGACTGGTTAGCTGTCCAGTATGCTGATATTGTTTGTTCTAAAGTGATTAGTTGTTTATCAATTTCGAGGCTATGTTTTTATGGTGTACGGAGAGTGTAGTAGACACAGTGTCAGTACCCTTTTGGTAGTTCAGGCACGTTGTCATTTGATCAAAGGTTGTCCTTTCGTCCTAGCATGTGCAGTTGACGTGAATAAGGAAAGAAGAATTTAGAGACGGTTGATGTTGTTTTGAGTCCCTATTCCCCAGGAAGTATTCGAGGTGTCGTTAGATTGATAAGTAGAATTCCGTGTTAAGTTGGTGTCAAGTGCTAATGCGTGTGTATCATATCGACTGACCCTAGTGAGATGAGAGGGCTGGTGAGTCGACTCCAGGAGTTGATAGACCGCTGGTTTAGTTTACCTAGTTCGGCACCGTGAAGTGAACTCCAGTTTTGAGGCATGTCGTTAGTGGTGGAGGTACTCGGGTAAACCCCGTTAAGTTAGAGGCTGTTAAGAGTAATGAGAGGTAAGGAATATAGTAGGTATTCGCTAGTTCCTGAAAGTAGTAGGTTATTATCGTCGATCCAATCAAGACCCTGCGTTGATTGCTGCACCGTTGACTTGTTGACTTGTCAATCAGAATACTTCAGTGGTAGAGGAGATGCCCGTTTGATTCGGTTGAGATTGTTATCTAGCATATGGGGTAGAAGTAGGAGGGTGAGAGATTACAAGTCCCGAGATTGCTTAGCAGACCAGTGAACAGATAGTCGAAGTCATAGGGAGTCTGAAGGTAGCCCGGAGCTGATGGGAGTAATATGCCGATAAAAGGACCAAGAAGCTAGAGTTTGGCATAGACAAGCAAGTGTTACAGGTGTGTAGCCCTACACGGAACATCGATTACTACAACAGAGATTGAAGTCAATGAGCGATCGAGATATGTAGATCCTTTTGAGGTCATCGTAGACCGCAAGATGAAGAAATTACGGAAGGATAAGGTTCCCCTTGGTGTCGAATGAGAGCTCTGGTGGTATCTGGAAGTTCAAGGCGAGCGTGTGATAGCGTTATCCCAATCTAGTTGCCTGAGTCGAGATCCCGAGGACGGGATCAGTTCTAGAGGGGAGGATTTGTAACATCCGGGAACTAGTGGCTGGCACGTGGAATTTATCTGTTGGCTCTGAGAGCTGTCCTGATGAGTTGGTGAAATTTAATTAATTAATTGCACGTGAGTTGGTAAAGTAGATTGCTATTACGTGTAATTTTAATCGCTTGAGATAATAACCGGTTTAGTAGTAATTGGAGATTTGGGGTTGTTTTAATGAGTTAATTGACATTCTAAACCCAAGTCGTTAATTTGAGATTAATCGGGTTAACGGGTGTCTACCCAGTGATTAATGAGTATCGAACCCGTTTTAATTGGGTATCGGACCCAAAACGTATATATAGTACGTATATGGCTTCCTTATCCATTTTCATCAATTCATAAGAGTTCATATGTGTGTGTATTCAGCTAAAAGAGAAGAGAGGGAGCCAAGGGAAGATCAAAAATAGCCAAGCAAAGGAATCGATTCTAACTTCATCTTGGAGCTCAAATTTAAGAAAGAAAAGAGGAATCAAGGTTAGTGATTGCTCTAGAAATAAGTTGAATTGTTGTAATCAGTAGTTAGTTGTATGAGTTGAGCATGGGACTGGTTAATAGCCCCTGCTATGTATGGAGTCGAAGCTGGAAATGAAAACTCCATGGCTGAACCAGAAACAGAGCATAACCTGCTCTGTTCGTCGCCGCATCGCGGCCGTGCTCATCTGGTCGCGCCCGCGATCAGGATGAGGCGGCTAAGGGTGATCGCTGGCGGTGGGATCGCGCCCGCGCTCCCAGACCGCGGCCGAGACCGTGATCGTGGTCATGCTCTTGGCCGCGCTCGTGGGTCTGAGTCCGATAGTTGATGTCGAGTCTGTAAATGTTAGTAGTATAGTCGTTATGAGTTCCGTAGCTAGTCGTTACAGTGTAGTTGTGTTTATTGTTTCCAGGATTTTGTAGCTAAGCCTGGGACTTGTAGATACTGTCGTTGATAGCGGGACTGTAGTCGTGCTTCAGGTGAGTTACTTACTTGTTGTTTATTATCTGGGTCCGATGTGGATCCTTTATACGTTGACATTTGTTAGCACAGAGCAGAGTTCGTGGATCACGCGTATAGTCGTTGATACGCAGAGTAGAGAGGCCTGTTGGGTCATTCCCAACTCAGTGGACCTGACAACCCACTACTTTGTGGAGTGGGCTATGCAGGCTGTGCCGGGTCGCTCCCGATGAGGCGTCGGGCCGTTGATGCCGGCCGCATGTAGAGTTGTTTACCAGTTGTTACGTTGTGCTAACTATTTTATAAACTGTTTTAAAGTTGTTTATAGTAACTCACCAGCTTTCCGCTGACTGTTGTTTTAACCGTGGATCTCAGGTACGAGAACTGAGGCTAGGGATACAGCGGGCAGTAGCCGAGACCCGCCACGTGGACAGTAGTTAGCGACTACTTTCGTATGTAGTCCTCATATTTTGTGGTATGGCTTATTAGCCAGTGACTTTCGGATGACTGTAACCTTTGCTCATGATGTGGTTGACTGACGCTATCGACGGGGGTTAATTCCCGTCTCGTGTTACTTTATGCTTGTTGTTGATGTTTAGTAGTAATTAGCTGTTTAACCCTTGATGACATCGCCTATGATTTGATGACGTGGACTGTAAGTCCTATGTGGCATTAGTCGTAAAAGTAGGGTGTTACAATACTTATGTATATACCTAATTATTATAAAATATCTTAAGATATAATGTTATTTACATCACTATTTATTGACATTTGTAAATTTTTAGCTAATCTAAATCTAAACTTAAAAAAATCTTAAATTATATAATTTATTTATAAATTTCAAATAAAATATTAAAATAGATAATATTATATTTTAAATGAAAAAATACAATATTATAATAATTAATATTTATATGCTTTAATTATAAGTTTACATACATATATATAACCAATTATTTTTCAAAAATTATCCACGTATTACGTGGGTTCATAAACTAGTATAATATAATATAAAAGAAATACTATACAATATAACGTATTATAGTAATATATTCTATTATATTAAAGAATATACATAAAAAGGTAAAAAAAAATTAAAAATTTGATACTACATTTTAATAAGTACTAGTATAATATAATATATTATATTAACGACTTATATATAAAATTAAAAGTGAATTAATATATAGTAAAAAAAAATATATTTTAAGATTTTAATAATCTAATCTAATATAATATAATATAATTCATATTATATAATATAAAATATATAATAAATTATTATATTGTAATATATAATTTATATTATATAATATAACATATACTATATAATATAACACATATTATATTATTATATTATATTATATAAAATAACATATATTATAAATTAGTATATTATATAATAATAAAATAATATCATTTTAATACTATAGTATATTAATATATTAATATAATATAATATATTATATATGTTATATCATATCATATCATATTTTATTATTATATTATATTAAAACAAACTATAATAGTATTTAATATAAAAATATTATAAAAACATAATACCAAAAACCCAACATCCTCTAAACATATCCAAATATATAACACATCAATTGCCATGTCATAATATAATAACATAACTAATCCGTATTACAATATTCAAATGCTACATGCATTTTGTTAAATTTAAGTGTTAGTTGCTATAAATAACAACAAATTTTTTTTTTTACATTTTTATTATTTATAGAAACATTATCTATCATTAATAACATCAACTTTTATAATTTTCATAATTAATAGTATCAACTTTTGTATTTTGTATAATATATAGCATTAACTTTTGTATATTTTTTATTATTATAATAACAACTTTTTAATTTTTTACTATAAATGATAAAAATATAAAATTGATGTTATTAGTGATTAACAAATAATTTTGATATAAACGCTAAAAATGTATAACGTTCTTACTATTTTTAGAAATTGACCGTAAATTTAAAACTTTAATCTACATAATATACACATGAGAACTTTGCACATAAAGTATGAAGAAGTCCCGATGTAATTAACAACTACATTTACATGGTAGCTAATTATCCACAAGAAACTGAACTCTAGTGAAGTCTAGCTCACTACAAGCAAAGTGTCATTTAGTGACACATGCTTTTAGTGACACAAAAATAAGTGTCATTATATCTTACTTTTAGTGACACTTATAAAAAGAGTAGGTATAGAGCAATCTTTTTACCCGCACTTTTTCTTTTTTAGTGACACAAAAATTTTGTCACAAAATACTTGAGGCCTATACCCACATACTTTTTTAGTCACTAAATATCTATAGTCACTCCACTTTTACCCACTCTTTTTATTGTGTAGGTAAAAGATTTTGATATAGTGACACTTTTTTTACAAAAAAAGAGTGGGTAAAAGTGGAGTGAGTATAGATATTTAGTGACTAAAAAAGTATGTGGGTATAGGCCTCAAGTATTTGTGATAAAATTTTTGTGTCACTAAAAAAGAAAAAGTGTGGGTAAAAGATTGCTCTATACCTACTCTTTTTATAAGTGTCACTAAAAGTAAGATATAGTGACACTTATTTTTGTGTCACTAAAAGCATGTGTCACTAAATGACACTTTGCTTGTAGTCTACTTAGTTGAAGTTAGGGGTGTGCAAAATAACTGAAACCGAATACACTACCCAAACAGAATCTTAATTGCTTTAACTTGGGTTATTCGGTTTTTGATGTTTATATTCCGTATAAATGGTACACGAATAAGTAATTTAGTTTGATTTTGCGAGTATGATTACATTTCGTTCGGATACCCGAATAACTTATTAATATATTTGTTTATAATTATGAATTAAAATTGTTTACATGTATTGTTTATAATTAGAATTTGATTGGTTTATATATTTTTGATAAAACATTTAACTCGTTTTATCCGAACTACCCCAACCCAATTAACTTGTTTAAACTACTTTGTAGATGCTTTCATTTTTATACCCAAAACGAATAACTCGATACACATTTAACCTTAAACCGATTAACTTGTCCCGTAATTTGGTTCGGGTTTGGCCAACAAAGCCACACCTCAAAACAGAATAACTCGAAACTCATTGAACCCACACGAATAACACCCCTAGGTACAGTAGGCTGACCATTCTTCATTTGGCTACTTGAATTGCACATAGAAAGCACGTAAGCTCAAAGACCTCGTGAGGTTGCAAGGGTTTCTAAAAGTTATACAACAACTCCCTAAATAGGGCTTATCAATCCCTACTAAGCAATACCATGAAATCTAATCCCAATTGCGAGGGTAACAAGTAGCCATGGTAATGATCTTCTGTGATTCAACAACAATGATACATACTTGCTCACTTAGGTTTAAATATTGGAAATGAAATAAGATAGCAGCTAAGCAAGATAGCAAGAAAGTGGTCATAATAAATGTTTCCTTTTAAAACATAGTCCAACACTTGGTATCAGATTGTTTCACTAACTCTAAAACTTCATATCGTTAGAACCTAATTCAACTAACGACTTATTTTAAAGGTAATTGTTTTAAAACATCATCCCTAACCTGATTTTCGCATGACCTATTCACGTGCTCAATTTCACGTTTTAAAAAAAACTAGCCCAACTCAATAATAAATTCGTAAAAATTATTTGTGTTATTTGTTATAAAAAACAGTAGCAATTTTTCTCTCGAAGTATGTATCAATTTCATAAGTTGTTGAAAGTGCTTTGTTAATTTCTTCTATTTTATTATAAAAGAGAAAGGAAACCTAAAAAACCACAAGAATTGTAACTATAGTAAAAAGATTTAATATACAAATATTATAACAACATCAATAATTGATAAAATAATTCTATTATAAAATCAATTTTATAACAACATATTAGTCAGCCAACACTTGCTGACAACTTCAACATCAAGTCGCTCTTCAGCATCAACACTCATTGATGAACGACTTTAGCACCAAGTGTCTGCAATTGGAGCACGGAAAATTTTAATGGTTTCCTATTGTTTGGACCCTTGATTTGCATCTTATGTGTGCATATAGGCCTTAGTGTTCTTTTCCCTCTTTCAATGAAAAGAAGTAAGACATTGAGTTTAGTATAAATTTCATTCACCTCTTTTCCTTACCAGCATGACGAGATTCAAAAACATGAAAAGATAATGGAGTTCTAAGAGGTTTCCTTCAATTTTCTGTGTCAACATTTATTTATATGTAACTATCATTTGTTAAAAAAGTTTATCAACTTGATCGATTTCATTTCATTCAACCGTACCAAACGCCCTAAGTTCATGAATATACAAACTTGAACATACCGACACAAATATCTATCTATATATGTATGTATGTATATGTATAATCTCTATAAATATATTCTACACCATTCCAAGTTTACATATTGAAACTAGATCGAGTTAGCCGAATATTTGAACTAGACTACTATATATATGAGACTTATTTGACATTGTTGTGGCATAGTTTCGAGCTCAAACATCTTAATTGGCACCTATTGTCTTCCCTTTCATCTCTCACCAAGTTCATTTTGATATGAACTTGAAAATATGTCATGCAACACTTACAATTTTGCTTAGAGAGCTCATGGCTATGAGATAATTTGAAGAACATTCAAACATTAAGTGAACATTTCAAAACACCAAACAATTTAAAGCATTACATACACTTAAATAAGTCGTGTTAAAAAGAAATTCACTTCCCCAATACAAATCCTCAACCATAACCATTTTTGAATGACACCACCTTAATTTGTGTCAAAATATGATCATGTATCACCAACTAATAGCATAGGCTACTAAAAGATGTGTCATTCTTTAATTAATGGAGATTACATAAAGTAAATTATTGATATGAACCTTAAAGGACTTTTCAATAACCTATGTAGTAGCTACCTACTCCACCAAATCAACACTATTTGTAACCATTGTGCTTGACTGCTATAGTCCACATATGGATATTCTTTCATAAGCTATATCATTTAGGATTTATCTTGTTAAATAAACCAATTAGCATGTAAACACACATATAATATGCAATATCTATTAAAGCATTTAAACATTGAAACAAATTAAACCACACAACTACACGTTTGATATAGTTTAGGTTTCTCAAATCCAATTGAATTTGTCATTCACTAATTAATGTATTGATGATCTGACGTTAACCGTTTACACGATAGTGACCTTGCAACCTATACAATTTTAATAGCATATACTACTATTGTCTAACTAAAAAGATTACTTAACATACAAATCCATGTTATCGTACCTTGTAATAACCCTTAACATGTTATATTAGGTCATACACATTACGTCTATTAATGGATGGATTTGAATTGGAATGAATCATGATCCAACATGGATTATTGATTGATCCATTAGCTAATGGATCGTGATCTGACTCACGATCCAAGTAATTAAATAAATGGAGCATGACCTAGATCAACACACTTTTTCATATCACTTTATGCCCATACCTAACATATCCTTACCTCCCACAACTTTAGTTCTTGTTGAAATGTACTCCTGATAGATTTTGGTCGGATTGGATTTGGATCAACATTAATCCATTGACAGACTAAATATACATCTTAAATAGAATACCTTACGACCTTAATGCAATGTACTCTTGATAAAGTGATTACGACCTTACTTAAAGCTAGCCCTAGGTCAATAATAGTGCATTGTTGACCAAGGAATTCATCTTAGTAATAGAGCCAAATGTGATTATATAACCAACTTCATTATAATGATCCTATGCAAGTGCATATGATACACTCCTTAGCTAGAGTGACTAACATATCAATCTATTGGCTCCTAAGCATTATGATGCACCTTACACAAGTTTAGTTCTTGTTGTTCTTTAGGTTATTAGTTTATTACTTATCACTTCAAATCCGTCATTTAAGGTATTTAAATCCTATATAAACATGTTATGAGCCTAAATAAGATACCACTAAATACTGTACAAAGGTTTACTATACATATTTACCAATCTAAACAACACATTCCATATGGAGCTCAAAATCAACCATCGATGGCTTTTATATATGTTAAACCTTATAACTACAATCTAATGATGGATGGAGACATGAATAGTTGAATACTTTATTTTCACCATCCATAGTGTAAATATACATCATCTAGTTCTATATGGATTTAAGAGTTTCATGTGTACATATATACTTTTTTTTTTATCACTTGAAAGATTTAAAAAAAATCTATAAATACTATTATTGTTACTTAGTTTAAACCTTGTCATCCATTATCAACACCTAAGTCGTTTTAATCAGATATGATACCAAACTGTAACACTCTAGATTAAATTTTATAATTATGGTGTAACTCCAAATGCAAGTAGTTTAATGCCTCAAATGAATATATAGCAATCACGTCATACCATTTAACCAACTGAATACAACATGTGTCATCGTTATTAACTGCTATTTAACTAATTTTCATGCATGCATAAATTAGGGTTAGAACTTACCTCTTTCACGAGTTGAACTCGTTCTCTTGCCATGCCTTTCACTCACTCGCTTGAGTCAGACTCAATCATTCTTTTTAGTTTGGAGGATCATTCATTCTTCAGATTCAAGCAAGACGAGGTCGCTCTGCTCCGTAGACAATGCTCGTTTCGTAATTTACTTACGAGCATGTGTAGTACTCGACCCTATCTCTTATCCAAAGGGGTGCTCACTCATTGTCTACTAAATGAGCTCACGAAGCAATCTCACAACGATGATATCAACTATGATAACGACGATGACTATAAAGGGAAAGCACTAGTTTTGAGTTTGATATTTCACTTCATTCAATCATAAAGAGCTCGATCATCAGCTAACAGATAGAAATTATAACACAAGGATCATCAACACACCGACTAATAAAAAGCATGTAAGGTGTACACCTTCAAATTCTCATTTCTTAAGAGAGTCGTCTGGTTCAAAGTAGACTTATGGAGCTACAGTTTGGATTATCACGGAAAGAATAAGATGAGTCGTCTTAGGAAATAACTTAACCTAAAAGACAGATGACACGCCAACTTGACTTGAGAACAAGACTCTTTATCGCTTGCAACTTTCGACTCACTTGCTTTCGTAGTATGGTTGTGCTCTTTTGCTTTCAAATCAGCAATGATTTTTTTAATTCAAACTTCACTTTATATATTACCTTTTATTTTCTTTGGTTGTCCTTCGGCAATCAAATACACTCATGTATGCATGTGGTTGCGATGTTTCTCTTTTAGTTTTCCTTCATAAATAGGAGATTTATATTCCAAATCCACCATACTTTTCTCAACGTATAAAAAGACAATTGGGACAAGTTTGTGCATTTTTGAACCACAAAGCACTAGGTTTTCATTTTGGTTGTAGGTTGAACCATATGATAACAAAGATATGGCAAAAATAAAGTGGATTTGTATATTGACAAGGGAGTTTACATAGTTCATTGGCATCCATCATATTGTTTTCCACCAGTTAAGTCTCGAGCGATAGACATTCTCTTATGTTTGATAAAGTATCGTAATAACCTTCTAGGAGGTCTTTAATAGTCTTTCACAATACATCAATGATATTCATTAAATTTTAAATCAGACGTCAAAATAACAAAAGTAGAGTATACATTCACGAGCCTACTTGTTTGGTTGCACACCCTAAATAGCCTCATCTCAAATTTAAATCATCAATCTCTACTGACATTGTCGACCTGTAACATCGACATACTTCTGCATTACATCCAAACCAAATGATATATTCATATAACTACTTTAATAACATCTTTCTAAGTAATCCATACAAAGACCTAACTTCAGTTCTCATGATGTAGGGAAGAAGTCCAATTGCTCTGTCGCTTTGTTCCGGAAGACATTTTATTAGCTACCATTCTCGTTCAAATCATATATCATCATGTAAGTTGAGAAATCTATCTCATTCCCGATCAAACTTCTTATTATTATAAATATCAAACTTATAGCAATCAAACTACATTAGTTTGCCAACGCATTGACAATTATAAGTATGTAACAAGACAAATGCACATGATATACCTTATTAATTTATAATCGATACAAGCTTCTATCGATCGAAATTCTGTTTCTTTTCATATCAAACTATCTCATACTTAAGCATCTAAGACGATATATAAACTAAATTATATATCATTAACAAAAAATCATCAAAATATTATTGCGAAAACTTATATATAACATTGGAAACAAAAAGATTATTGTAAATTTATACTCATATCAAGAATTAACTTACTTACTATAAAAACCCAATCACAATAATCCAAACTATGGTAAGAAAATAAATTCACACAATATAATCCATGAAAAAGATGCTCCCATTAATTGACATTGATTATTTACATTGAACAAGGTGGAAAATAAATCAATTAATGTTGTTTGTCAAAATATTTTCACTTGGGTACCCACAAAAATCTACACACAAGCCCTTGAGAATTTGGGCTTTGCTTATCATTTTCAAGCTCTTGCTATACAATATAAGTACCTGAATTCTCTCCGACCCTTGCTCGCATTTGTCCCCCTTCTCTTCTCCCTCTAGACCCTTCTTCCTCTCTTTGCTCCGCTTCTTTCTCGCTCTTTCTAAAACCTCTCTCAATCGCCACCATTTCCAGCTTCTTGAAATCAATTTGCTTTAAACGCTATTGATTTCTTGATGGTATTGGCAATCAGAGGTTTTTGATGGAAAAACCTCATCAGGTTTGCGTAATTCACCCATTTTTATTCGATTCTATTGCAATTTTGATGTTGGGGATTTAGATGTGGGTTGTATGATGTGAAATCTGCTTAATTGTCTATCCCACTGTTTGCGTTTATGTGTTGTGTACCTGCGTTACTTTGATTATAGGGTTCTTGATGTAATTGAAAGGGCATTCCTGTATTGATGAAGTATTTTGGGTTTTAAAGATTGATTAATGCTGATAATTGGGTGCCCTTTTTGTTATGTGAAATAGTGATGAATTTGGGGTTGAAATTTGGGGGTTTTCTGTGATTAATAACCAATTGGATAAAGGGGTTTTGTTGTTGTTGAAAAGGTGCGATCTTTAGTGTGTTTGTGTGTTTATTCTGCCATTTAGGTTGGTTTTCTGTGAGTTTGGAGTGTATTGATGATTGGTTCTTTGGGGATTTGTGAGATGAATCGTAGGGTGCGAAGGAAGTGTAGTAAGGGTGCCCAAAATTTGGATTTAACTAGTTACTCTGAAACCGAGGATGCAGATTATTTGAAGTTGAGTGAAGAGGGATTTGTTGATTGGACTCGATTGCCTGATGATACGGTAGTTCAATTGTTTACTCATTTGAATTACCGAGATCGTGCTAATTTGTCTTCAACTTGTAAGAGTTGGAGATCACTTGGATCTTCTGTCTGTTTATGGGAATCATTGGACCTTCGTCCTCATAAATGTGATTGGGGTGTAATGGCTTCATTAGCTCCTCGTTGTATCCATTTACAAAAGCTTCGGTTTCGTGGTTCTGACAATACCGATTCCTTGATCAATCTTCGAGCTAAGAATTTGAAAGAATTAAGTGGTGATTACTGTAGGAAACTAACGGATTCAACACTTGCTGTGATTGTAGCACGTCACAAGCTTCTAGAGAGTATTCAACTTGGGCCAGATTACTGTGAACGAATTAGTAGTGAAGCAATTGTGGCAATCGCTTTTTGTTGTACAAAGCTACGTAAGCTTCGACTCTCTGGAATCCGAGACGTTAAAGCAGTGGCTATAAATGCTTTAGCTACACATTGCCCAGACCTTTCAGAAATTGGGTTCATTGATTGTCTTAAGATAGATGAGGTGGCTTTAAGCAATGTTGTATCACTTCGTTTTCTTTCTGTTGCGGGAACCACAAATGTGAATTGGAATTTGGTCAGTCAACATTGGAGCAAGCTTCGCAACTTAACAGGTTTAGATGTTTCGAGAACCGACGTGATTCCTAGTGTTGTTGTGAGGTTGTTTTCGTCACTACAAAGTTTGAAAGTCTTGTGTGCGTATCATTGCACATCTTTACAGGAAAATACAAGTGCTTTTAACACAAAAAATTGTCATGGTAAAATGTTTCTTAGTTTCTTTAATGATACTTTTAAGGAAATATCTCCATTGTTTCCCGAAAGAGAGAAAGTGCAAGAATCAGAGCAAGAGGTTGTATCTCCCCAGTTTCCTGAAACTGAGAATGAAGCAGAACTAGAAGTAGGAGAGAAAGAGCTAGACATAGAAATAGAACAAGAGCGATCACGGAAACAGGAACGGGAACGGGAACGGGAACGACAAAGAGAGCTCGAGGTATTCTCGTATTGGAGAAACAAATCGAAGAAGAAAGACGGGAATTTGGATGATATTATGACTTGGCTGGAATGGATTATTTCGCATTCGCTTTTACGTATTGCTGAGAGTAATCCACTAGGTCTCGATCGATTCTGGCTCAGTCAAGGTGCAGATCTTTTGCTCAATTTAATGCAGAGTTCTCAAGAGGATGTTCAAGAACGAGCTGCAATGGGGCTTGCAACTTTTGTGGTGATCGATGATGAAAATGCTAATGTTGATGTGGGAAGGGCTGAGTCGGTCATGAAAGGAGGCGGCATACAGCTTCTTTTAGGCCTCGCAAGATCGTGGAAGGAGGGACTTCAAGTAGAAGCAACAAAGGTTGAATCTTTTGTGCCCTTTTCATAATCATTGAAAAACAAAGCTGATTGACTTTATTATAATGAATCTCTTACTTGTTCTTTTTGTTGGAATTGAGCATTGTCAAAATAAAATTGCTCCTGTTTGCAAATGTGCAACTTTACAGAACTTGGCATTATTTGTTGAAAATCACTTACTTTTAGTAAGTTTAGTGTTTTTTGTTGCAAAATGAGCAATGTTTAGAATACAACCGCATGCAAGTTTAGTCTTTTTCCCCTCAATATTGCGTCCGTCTGATAATTTTTTTGGTTGAAACTGACCATTAATAAAATAAAACGACTAGTGTTTGCAAGAGTGAGCAGTTTTCAGTATTTGGCACTTTTTGCCTAAACTTGCTTATTCCTGCAAAGTGTAGTGTTTTCTGTTTTCTTGTTTGCACAATTACACAAGAAACTTTTAAGAAAATAGAATTCTAACATTCAGTATATATATTTGTAGGCTATAGCGAACCTTTCAGTGAACCCTGCTTTTGCAAAAGCTGTTGCGGCAGGTGGCGGGATCACCATTCTTGCAAGATTAGCAAGATCTTTGAACAGGTTGGTGGCCGAAGAGGCTGCTGGAGGGCTTTGGAACCTCTCTGTCGGGGAAGAACACAAGGTTGCTTGACAATGATTATCAATTGTCAACGTTGCAAGTTTTCATTTGATATTACTAATACGAATAGATTTTGTTTCAGGGAGCTATTGCTGAAGCTGGTGGCATAAAAGCGTTAGTTGACTTAATCTTCAAATGGCCTCGAGGTGGTGATGGAGTACTGGTACGTGCCTCAGTGTCATTCCATGTGTTAGTGATTTACGTTTTTTTAGGAAATCCACTCGAATACAAACTACACATGATAAAAAAGAAAATGGGGTGACAAAAAAAGTAAATGAATAGTTACAATATCCACAATGGTAATTACTGTTTTGACATTCGCAAGGTGGGTTCTTGGCTTCTTGATTTTCTAAGATTTCTTGCTTTCAGGCAATTTGTACAGATGATCGAGTATGGTAATTACTATATTTGATTTAAATGAAGGCGGTTCTTGACTTCTTGTTTTGCGTTAACTTGATTTCATGAAATTTGTAGAAATATCGAGTATGGTAATTAATATATTTGACTTTCGCCTTTTCCGAAAGCAGGCTAAGATTTTATAATTTTTAGGAAATTGTAGAAATATTAAGTATGGTAATTATTATATTTCACTTTTGGAAGGCAGGTTCTTGTTTCACTAAGATATTTTGATTTTCATGAAATTTGTAATAATAACAACTTAACAAGTATGCTGATTACTATAGTCGACTTTCAGAAGGCAGGTTATTTATTTACTTTTTTCAATTCCTCGATTTTCATAAAATGTGTACAAATATGAAGTACCACTGTAACTATATCCGAATTCCAGAACATGGTCCTTGATTTTTAAAGTTTTCTTGATTTTCAGGAACGAGCGGCTGGTGCACTCGCCAATTTGGCGGCTGATGATAAGTGTAGCATGGAAGTTGCATCCGTTGGTGGTATTAACGCTTTAGTTACACTTGCTCGAAAATGCAAGCATGAGGGTGTGCAAGAACAGGTAATATGATTTTTTTACAATGGTTGTGATTGGTTGATGGGTGTCACAGAAAGACGAAATATCAAGAATTTGAAAAAAGATACGGACTTTGCTTGCCATTTCATACTTTTGTGGTTATTTTGTAGGCGGCTCGTGCATTGGCTAATTTGGCGGCACATGGAGATAGTAATACTAACAACGCTGTCGTAGGACAAGAGGTTGGAGCTCTTGAAGCGCTTGTTACTCTTATACGATCTCCACATGATGGTGTCAAGTACTGTACTTCGAATCCCGAATCTTGTGATATTATTTAGTTTCCTACTTTCTTTTTACGCGCCCTTAAAATGGGAGGGAGGGAGTAATTGATTGGGAAATGGTTGCCATTTTAGACGTGTATTTATTATATAATTGTTGTACAAAAAACTAACTCCATTCTTCAACAGGCAAGAAGCAGCTGGTGCATTGTGGAATTTATCATTTGACGACAGAAACCGAGAAGGGATTGCATTGGCTGGTGGTGTTGAAGCCTTGGTATGACATATTGATCCTTCGACTTTGACTTTGAGTTCTGGTTATCTTGGTTTATTGCGTAGTGTGGTAGCATCTTATTTTCATATGCAACATCCTACAATCAACGGAATAAAGTGTAGGATGTTGTGATACGGTATCATACTGTAGAAACCATTTGGGACATACTAGAACAATACCAAACCAGGACTATACGTTACTTTACACGGTACCAAATTTATTAGTAATTTGGTTTTGTTACAGGACGAATGGTGAAGTATGATCTAGTCAAAACAAGGACAAAAACATGATGAAACCAGAACTGTGTTGAACCGAACTGAACCAGTACAAAACTTCCCACAAATTTGGTTTTGATACAGTTTGGTCTGGTTTTACCCCACTGCACGCCCCAAAATATGACAATCAGGAATCTAAAGGCATATTTTCAAAATCATGGATCTTATTTATTTGATAAAATGCTGCTTTTATTGCACCATCTGATATTACTATAAAATATACAAATCTTGAAATCGAACAGTTTATTTTTATGCTAACACGTAAATTTGGCCAAACTTGTGCACTTTATAAAACCCCTTAAACCTGAGCCTACTGATTCACAAAGCAATTATGGTCTCGGGCACGGCTCACTTGCTCTGAATTCATAGGTATGTTAATATATTTTGAGTATGAAACACACGTATGGTTGTTCAGGTTGCTCTTGCACGCTCATGCTCAGATTCCTCCCCGAGTCTTCAAGAGAGAGCAGCCGGTGCTCTTTGGGGATTGTCAGTTTCCGAAGCAAATAGGTGCGTGAAACCATTATTCTTATATGAATACCTAAAACGGCCAAAAATGAACTTTTGTCCTAACTATTACATTCTATTAAACCAGCAATCTTTTTCTCTTTAGAACTATACCATAAACACCCTTTTCTTTATCTTGCATGAATTTCAAAAAAATGATTAGAAAACCATGCAACTTTTATACAATTTTCTAGTTGTATGCCTATGGCACAAAGAATATATGTTTTTCTAGGCAAAAGAATGCATTAAATCATTTGTGAACTTTTTCATCATTTATACATACTTTGTGGTGCATAATGGTTTGTATTCTGTATTTATATCTACTAGCGTTGCAATTGGACGAGAAGGGGGTGTTGTACCACTCATTAAGCTTGCTCGGTCTCAAACAGAAGTGAGTGATTCTTTTTCTCTCTAGTTCCTATAAATGCATATCATGTTTACGTTTCTATAGTTCTGTTGGTTGAAAATTAGTACTTGTTAAGAAATTTGCTTCTTAGTCGAGTTTGTGACTCGGATTACATAATTGGGAAAACAAATTTTGACATATTAGACTTCTAAGGGGGTGTGGATGCTTGTTTTTGAAAGTGATTATGTGATATTGAATAATCAGAATAAAAAAAATTAGCTACAATAAAACGGGACAACATTTAGTTTGAACTTTTAAACTGCTTATTTGATCCTTAAACGGTGACTTGAAAAACAAAACCCTCAAAGAGTATCACAACCACTTTGATGAGCGTATAGCTTAAAATTAGCCATATTTTCCTGTGTATGAAAGCTACCATGTTACATATTAGCAATAAATGAAAGACTTACTGATAATGCAACCATTATGATTGAATTTATTCTGCAAGTGAAACAGGATTTTGTTTAAATTTTCGTTTTGCATCAGGATGTCCACGAGACTGCTGCAGGAGCCCTTTGGAATCTCGCTTTCAATCCGGGCAATGCTCTCCGTATAGTGGAAGATGGTGGTGTTCCAGCTTTGATTCAACTTTGCTCTTCTTCGTTATCAAAAATGGCGCGTTTCATGGCTGCGTTAGCTTTGGCATACATGTTTGATGGCAGGTAAAAAGCGCAAACGTCTATTAATTGACTTTTGGATTCTTATTTGGTTTGAAGAAAGTAGGATTTTTAATATTGTGTTTCTTATTTTCTATTTTTTGGTACAGAATGGATGAATATGTTTTGTCAGGCAGTTCAGCAGAAGGCGGTTCGAAGAGTGTTGGTAGTTTAGAAAGGGCAAGACGAATGGCCTTGAAGCACATTGAAACTTTTGTGCTTACGTTTGCTGACCCGCAAGCGTTTTCTGCTGCTGCTTTATCATCGGCTCCTGCACCATTGGCACAAGTATCGGAATCTGCTCGTATTGTTGAAGCAGGTCATTTGCGGTGCAGGTACGCCATCTCTCTCTCTCTCTCTCTCTCTCTCTCTTCCATGTTCTAAAATTAGCCGGATTACAACACACGCACACATACATACATGTATATACATCCTCCCTACACTAGCACAACATATAAAATATACCAAAAGTATCAAAACTAACCATGTTAATCTATTACATAGGTTCGGTGTTTTTGGTAAATGGGGCTGGGGCTAACAATATTAGGGGTGTAACGGAGCCGAGTTAAACCGAATAGTGCCAAGCTCGAGTGCCTGACACGAGCTCGATATGGAAGCTCAATACTTTATTACGTAATATATACTTAAAGATGTATAAATCCATGGCTTAATGACTTCAACTCAATAAAGCTTGAGCTTGGCTTGACATCTTACTTAACTTGATTATTTATATATAATTGTAAGATTGTAAATATGGAGAAGCTCAATAAGGCTGGCTTGCAAGCTGACATGTCGGGTAGTTTAGGACTCGAGGTCAACTCGACAGGGTCCTTGACTAGCATGTCAGCTTGGTGGCAATTCCGGCCAATTCAAGCAAATGGGCCGAACGATCGATGGCCAGAAGACAAAGTTTTACATAGTTTTGAATTCTTTTTCGAAAAACAATTTGTTTAATACATCATTTTCAAGGATGTCATTTAAAAAAAAACCGTTCTAGCTTAGTTTTTTACAACGGGCTCTTTTGATCCGTCTTGCCCATTTGGCCTGTTGGGTTGAAATTGCCACCTCTTGAATCGACTTACATCAAGTCGATATCGAGTATTTTTAAGCCAATCTTGAGTAGCTTTCAAGTTGGCTCGACTCGACTACACCCCTACTTGAGTGGACTTTATATTACACCAAAGATGGCATGTTGACATGTGTTTATTTTGACGTGTGATCAATAAATATCCTCAGCGGAGCTGAAATCGGACGTTTTGTATCCATGTTACGAAATCAGTCTCCCGTGCTCAAAGCATGTGCTGCGTTTGCTCTTCTTCAGGTAAAAAACCAGATTTAGAACATCTCTCTCTCTCTCTCGATCTCCTAAATGACGTAACTAGTTTAACGTATTCTGCTTTAAAATTTTACAGTTCACTGTTCCGGGTGGGCGTCACGCACACCACCATGTGAACCTCTTGCAAGCTTCTGGTGCACCTCGTGTTCTGCGGGCTGCAGCCGCAGCAGCTTCAGCTCCGGTCGAAGCCAAGATATTCGCAAGAATCGTGCTTCGGAACCTCGAGCACCACCAGATAGAGTCATCAGCATAGAAATGTAGAAGTTCGAGTTAGAAAAGAGTCAGGTAATAAAGTCAATAGTAATACCATATACTCATAACTAGCTCCCCCCTCCCCCCATCCCGGAAACTTTATGGACCGTGTCTCTTTTTCAAAGGGTATGCATCTTGGTTGCAGATCTTTGGACCGCAGCTCACTCAGTGAGTCGAACTCGGTTTGTATGAGTTTTCTCTTGTACTTGAAACTACAGCTGTTTTTCATTTAACTGCTTTGTTGTGAACCTCAGTTGTTTCTAATACAATAGGAATAGTTTTGTATGTCTTGTTGCTTCCATTTTTTTGGGCTCCTTTGAATTCTTTAAAATTTAAATTGAATGGTTAGGATCCAGGTATCTTTTACAGTAATTTTGTATGCTTAAAGGACCTTTTTAATGCATTTTTTAGAAAAAAAAAAAGTTTTTTTTTTTTTTTTTTTTTTTGTTATAATAGTGCATACCTTTTAGAAATTCTTGATTTGTTAGTTTAGGAATAAGGGTGTAACCGAGCTGAGTAGTCAAGCATTGAAACTTGAAACTCGATTCAATCTCGATCTAGCCTAAATTCAAAGTTTTAACTCGAGGTTGATAAAGATAATGATGCTCTCGAGTTCGACTTGAGTTGATAGTTTATTTCAATAAAAAATTAAAACTCTATACACCAATGGCTTAATTACTTGATTTGATTGATAAGTTTCTAGCTTGATTACTACTACTGGATTCAATTATTATTAAAAATAGTAAATTATAAGTACTTGTATGTTTGATTAGGCTTGCGAGCCTTAAGAATCGGATAGTTTAATATTTGGACTAGACTTGACAAACTACTAGTGTTGGCTTGAGCTAGTGGAGTTGATTTTGAATATTTTTCAGAGTGGACCTCTTTGACACTGGTTTTCTTTTCAAGATGTGTACTTTATTGTGGGTTTTCAATGATATTTCTAAACATTTCTTTGGTTTTTCTGTGCCTTTTTCTTCGAAAATTTTCAAATAAGTTGTGATTTCTGACCATTTTAACTTTTCAATAACCTAAGTCTGTTAATTGTGATTTTTGATCATTTAACTTCTCAATAACCTAGTTTTTAAAGTTCAAGGATCAATCATCGACACTTGATTCACTTGTTGCCTAAAAACGGTCAACGACAAAAAGTTAAGCTACATTTAGTGAACGCAAAATTATATATGGAAACATATCATATGATGCAAAGACTGAAAGTCAAAAAAAATTTTTGAGCAAACAAAGCCAATTCAAGAACAAGATTAGGTATTTGAATAACCAATTAGAATGTCAGGCACCCAATGTGCCATATACTTGTAAGAATTAAACGAATGAAGGCCACATGAATTGTCTTTCGACATTTTGATAACTCGGGTTGTTTCTTTTCTCTGAGCTTTACATAGCAAACTCTGATTTACTATTATGTTAGGATTTTAGTTGCATTTTGCTTTGAATCTTAGGTTTCTCATTAAAAACTCATTTTTTCAATGGTTTCCTTTGAATATGTGTACTTTATTGAGGTTTTCAATGATATTTCTAAACATTTCTTTGGGTTTTCTCTACCTTTTTCCCCAAAAGTTTTATGATAAATCGATGTTGTGATTATTGATCATTTTAACTTCTCAATAGGTGCCGTTTGGTTTGGAGAATTTAAACAATTCATTTAGGATTTGGATGTAGAAATCCTTTCATGTCTTGTTTGGATATAAAAATAAAAAGAAAGGATTTATCTTCATTTAGCATTTCATTTTACCTTCTTCTCTACCTTTCATAATCCACTCATCCCCCTAAATATTTTAAATCCTATCATTCTAGAATCCATCAATTTTAAATTAATGCAATCTAAACGACACCTTAAGTTTATTAGTTGTGATGTTTTATCATCTTAACTTCTCAATAACCTATTTTTAAGTTCAAGTATCAGTCATCGATACTTGATTCACGTATTGCCTAAAAACGATTAACGACAAAAAGGGAAGCTACACTTAATACATGCAAAATTATATATGGAAACATACCATGATGTAAGGTCAATTCTTTTTTTTTTTTTTGGGAGCAAACAAAGCCAATCCAAGAACAAGATTAAGTATTAAACAACCAATTAGAATGTCAGGCACCCGATGTGCCATATACTTGTCAGAATTAAATGAATGAAGACCACCTGAATTGCCTTTATACCCGAAAACACCGATAATAATATGGGAATTGCCTTTATACCCGAAAACACCGATAATACTCAAGAATGCCGTTTAGATTTCCATAATTACAGATTACGCAGGGAAAGGTTCAAGCAAGACAACTGATAAACAATCAAGGTTCAAGGTTCTTGCAGTGAATCATAAAAAAATTGAGAATTGAATTATCACAATTGAATGAGATTACAGATACAAAGGAATGAATCTTATAACTATCTAACAAAGGATTTATATGTTGGTTTGATGTTAACAGAAGTCAACCACCTTATTACTACTTTTCACCCTAACAACTTAAGAATGTTACAATATAGATCTTATATTATGGACATTTGTTAATCATAGACCAACTCCAACATACTCCACCTTTATTACAAGTATTCCAATATATGTAGAGCTTCTAAACACCATTTAAACTTTGACCTTAGTAACACTTTTGTCAACATATCAGCTCATTTAGATAAGTGTGTACTTTCTCCACATTCACTTCTTTGTTGCTAATGATCTCCCTTATGAAATGTAATATCACATTTAAATGCTTAGACCTCTGATGATGTGTTGGATTCTTGACAAGTGCAACCACATTGATTATCAAAGTAACCAACTGCATCTTCACTTTGTTTATTTAGGAATCCTTTCAACCTGATAGCCTCTTTCAGTGCTTCAGTTAAGGCCACATATTCTGCTTCTGTTGATGAAAGTGCTACTACATGATGTAAAGAAGATTTCCAGCTGATAGTACACCCCTTTACTTTCAATATAACAACTAATTGATCGATACTTATCCAAATCTTTTGCAAAATCTGAGTCTGAGTATCCTTATACTACTTGATCACTGTTTTTGTAATCAACCACTTTTTGTTTTTTAAAGGAATTGAATTCCATCCATAGTGTAAAGGAATGTTATTTTCCTTCATTCATTGAAAAATTTTAATTTTGATGGAATTCAATCTTTTTTATAGTTGAACCAAACACATGAATTGACTGGACTTGGATTCCTTTCCCCTTCAATTCCCTCATATTCCAGTGAACCAAACGCCACCTTAGGCTTAGCGTTCTCCATAGAATACTTTGACAACACCTTTGTTAATGTATCCATTTTGTGACAACTTCAACAGCCTCTGCCCATGTCCTTGACTATTTGCATCCCCAAAATTTTTATGGCCTCTACCAACTCCTTCATATCAAATTTGGTACTGAGCAGCTTCTTGGTGGCTTGTATTTCTTCCTTATCTTCACATAATAATAGCATATCATCCACATACAATAAGAGATATATGAACTTACCTCTTTTATAGTCTTTGAAATACACACAATTGTCATATGAACTCCTTGAGAAACCATGGGTTGTCATATGCTCATCAAACTTGATGTACCACCTCTGGGCGATTGTTTAAGTCCATACACAGACTTTTTCAGCAGACATACATGATCCTCTTTGCTTGCCACCATAAATCCCTTAGGTTGTCTCATGTAGATATTTTCTTCTAGATCTTCATGAAGAAAAACAATTTTCACATCCAGTTGCTCTAATTCATAATCTGATCTTGCAGTTAGAGCTAGTAATACATTGACACTCCAATTGAGGCATGCTTCACTACCATAGAAAATATCTCAGTAAAATCAAACCCTGGATTCTGTGTAAACCTTTTCGCTACTTACCTAGCCTTGTACCTTAAGTGTGATACACATGGTATTCCTTCTGTTAGCTTATATAACCACTTACAACATACTATACTTTGGTTCTTAGGTTGCTTTATCAACTCCCACGTATGATTCTTGTACAAAGAATCCATTTCTTCTTCCATTGCCTCTAACCATCTGTCACTATGTGAGAAGTTTACTACTTCTTTAAAACTTAGTGTCTTAATAGTATCTTCAAACTCTACAACTGCAAATGCAAATGTATTTATCTCTTCTTGCTCTTTATGTCTTGATGAAGGTACAATTTGTTTCCTTTGTCTGTCCCTAGCAAGTTGGTAATGAGTTAACTCATGTTAAGTTGTCTGATCATTTGTAATACCACTGTTAACACCACATTCCATTGGTGCTACCGAGTTGTACCCGTCCTTGTCACCTAACTCAGCCTCAATTTGTGAACCCCATATGCTCTTCTCCCAATAACATCTTTATACATCCGTTGCTCATGAAATGTGACATCTCTACTTATCACAACCTTGAGACCTCCATCATCAATCTTCCATAGCTTATACCTCTTCACACCTTGGGGATATCCTGACATCACACATTTGATGTTTTGTTCGAGAAATCATGCAATTGTCATCCATCACACAATCAATCGATAAGTAGTGAATTGAAAAGAAATTGAGAATTGAATCATCTCGATTGAATGAGATTACAGATACAAAGTAATGAATCTCATAACTATTTAACAAACGGTTTATATGGTGGTTTGATGTTAAGAGAAGTTAACCATCTTATTACTACTTCACATCCTAACAGCTTACGAAAGTTACAATATAGACCTTGTATTATGAACACTTGTTAATCACAAACCCACTCCAACAATTCTCAAAACATATTATGTCAAGTAATGTCAATCAAGCAAACAAGCCAATCAACATGTTTCAATACATTTGTATGCATGTTGTTCATAATAATATATCACTTATTGTTGCTGATATGTTATACCAAGCTAAGCCAAGTCAAATCGACTCGTTGAATACACCATCCAAGCTGTGTTCCACAACTCACTTGAGAGATAGAAATGGCAGAATAAAGTTCTGAGATTGTGTTCTTCAGACTTTTTTTGGGCGGAAACAAACGAAAATAAAAGAGATTATTTGTTTTTTTCTTCCTTCCAAAACTGAAAAGAAAACGACAGAATCATAGATTGTTGTTTCCATTCTTCTTCCTCCTTCCCATTCATTTCTTTCTGCTTTGTAGAACAACACCTTAATACTCATTTGAAAGTTCTTGATCTTGAATTGGACAACAAAGAAATTCAAGATTTCTTTTGTTTTTTGTTTTTTGTTTTTGGTTTTGGGTTTTGGTCACACACTTCCTATTCCATTTTAAGCTTAACATTGAAATCTTTTTCTCAATGATTGATGACACTAAAACCTCTGCATTTCATAGTTCTTTTATCTTATTTTTATGCCAATAACCCTCAAATATGCAAAGACACAAAGGCACCAGAGTTTTTTTTTTACCATTTCTAGCTCTTGCAAACTCAAAATGCATTGTTTTATCCTTTTATTTCAACAATAACACGGAAGCACTTCGATTTTGGCAATAATCGGGAAAGAATTAATAATAAATAAATTCGTGCTACGAGCGATGAACAAGGTTTAGTTGAAGGTCTTGATGCCCACCTAGCTTTCTGATGAAATCTTTTGCATCAGAAGACGAAGAAGGCAGCTCCCGAGACGATTTTGGTAGAATGGGATCCTCGATTATTTCTTCGTCTACTAAATATGGGACGACGTACTTCTTCATATCCTCGTCAGCGATGTCAAGATGTGCTCCTGTCACATTTACAAATTTGACCCTTCCGGCCTCGTCTAGTGTCCTTAAACCGATCCAGTCTTCTATATAGAGTCTTGTCTATATACATACAGATATATAAGATCAGGAATCCGGAGATACATAATGCATTTGTGGGTTGTACTGTACAACACATTGATGCGTATACATGCATAAATGAATCAAGAATCCCCCGTGTGCACTCCCACACATAACTGTATATCATGTAACCCGGTTGCATTGATGGAGGTATATGTACAACCTATCTATGCACGTCCGTATGAACGAAAATGAAAATCAGAAAATACTGCAAATTTTGCCGATAAATCATATGGTACAAGTGTACAACCCATTTATGCACCGCCATAATGTCTACAGGGTTTAATTAAAGAAAAACCAACAGTTTTCACGTTTTTGCGATTTAGTCCCTCCATGTTATTTTTACCAATAAAATCCTTAAAGAAATATTTTTGTTTGTGATTTTTGGAAAAAAAATTTCAAAATATCTTCAAGTTTGTGGATTGTTCGGATAAAAATAGTGAAAACATGTTGGTTTTTTGTGGAAAAAGACAGGGTTGATTATGAAAAAAAACACTTCTTTTTTTTTTTTCCGAAAACCGGATTAAAGACAATAACTTGAGCACTTTCTTAGGAAAAAATAACACGGAGAGACTAAATCGCAAAAAACATGAAAACATGTTGGTTTTTTTCATAAAACCCATGTCTATATAACATAATTGAAAACTTGGAATACAAGAAGCAGTGATGAGTTTTATCGTAGGGTCAATTGTCGAAAATAACAACTTATTTTCACATGTTTACTGATTATACCAACATATCATGAAAGTTATATCACCAACATACTTTAATATTTCTACCAATTTTAGCAACATACTTTTACTTTTTACCAAATAACAACAATTTTTCTTGTTATCCTTAATAGAAACATCTTGCTAACAGCGTAACATTGGTAACAAATTGAAAGAATGTTTTTATAATTGAGTTTGATAATATGTTGTTATTATTGGCAAAAATGTGAAACTATGTTGCTTTGTCTATTAGCCACATTGAGGTTATCTAAACAGAAGGATATACCTGTTGTGGTGGGAGTATTGGTTCCCAGGCTCCATCAGGAAAGTATCCAAACCAAGCGGTTTCTTTCGGTATCAAAATTGAATCTTTATCAAACTAAGACATTTCAAGAGACAAAAGAATGCATCAGAAAATCGATAATCGTCATTAGCAAAACGCTAATTCGGACCCAGAAAGTCCAAAGCAATAATGCTACAATGACTTGTACCTACATTTTGAATTTGACAGTTGCCAAAAAATGTTATAAAGCAGAAACGGTCGATCCAAAACGATAAAACAACTGACTTGTACTTCATGCTGTGGAAGTTGTACACATAATTGATAAACTTGTACATCGCGTAGGGAAAGTTGTAAATAGGTCAGGGGTTGACCCAAAAATCTTTTTTTTTTTTTTTTTTTTTGTGTCAATCTAAAGATCGTAATGCTATAGTCACTTGTACATTGTTTCGGATATGACCATAACATCCTTTGCATAAATCCAAAATGGTACAGTGGCCTGTATGTACTTCATGCAGCGGAAGTTGTACGTTGCTCTGGACTCGATTTTTTTTCTTCCGAAGCAGAAACAGTCAAATCCAAAGCATCAATGTTGTAACAGAAGTACCGCATGCTACGACAGTTGTGCATTGCTTTGGATTTGCCTATTTCCGCTCCGGAAATAGTTTTAAAAAGAGGAGACACTTGTGATCTTACCATTATAAGCACCAAATTTTGCAAGCTGCTGAATCTTTCTTTGTATGTAGCGTTTCTTTCGAACTCGTTATTTAGCTTCGGGAGGAATTTACACCCTTTCTGATAGCCATCAAGATCCTAAAATTCAGAAAAAAACAAGTGTCTTATTATCTTAAACACGAGAAGATTTATGCATTTCCAAAATTTTCCTTTAAGTTAATATGGTTTTAAAAAGCTATAGAGAATCTTTACTCACAGTTGGGATCTTTATGTAATTTGATGGAGCCAAGTGTTCCTGTACAAAAAACATCAAGTTTCAGGCACATCCCATTAGGGAAACTCGAAAATTTACATGAATAACAAGAAATTTACGCGGATGAAAAGATGCATCTATTGCCAAAAATGCTCAAGATTCTCTATCGATTTTGGAAACTTAACTTTACATATTAGAGGTAATATTGTTGAAATTTTCATTAAAATAAAAACTTAAGTTGAGTGAGATTATGTGCTTCTTCTGTTAGTGATTTTGTATCACCGTGTATTTTAGTATCATTGGATATATCTGAAAAAAATGGGATTTCAGTGTCAACGACTCACGAGGATGGAAGGTGCAGGACTACAAACTTTTGATCACCGAACTGAGTCTAGGCTCGTCTCTGTGCGATCATGCTTGAGCGTGTAACTTGTTTCAACGAGCACTAAATCTAAGGGTGTGTTTGGTTAGCGGATAACCTGGGATTCACTGGGATTTGCATTTAAAATCCTGTGTTTGGTTCGCAGATTTCAGTAAGGATTTAAAATCTCAGGATTTCTTAAATCCCTCCCTTCTTTGTTATTTAAAATCTCAGGCTCCCCCTAGAATTTTAATCCCAGTTACCTTGCATTTTTCAGATTGACAAATTTTTTCTATAAGATAATGCAAATTCTTTGACAAAATTCTGACAAATGCAAATGCTGCATAATGCAAATCCTTTGACAAAATGCAAATCCCAGAGAAAAAAATCTGCGAACCAAACGCCCCCTAAATCTTATATTATCTATACAGCTATACTTATATGTATATCTAGTTAAAAAAACATTTGGAGTGTGTCTGTTACATGATCCAACTCTAATAAATTCTATATTTAACATACAACTAAATTGTATAATACCCGAGGTGAGCTCGAGCTTACCGTTTCTAAACAAGTTAAGCTTGGCTCGACTCATTGACACACCTAAGGTCAATAGGGAAAAGCATAAAAAGAACATTTGATTGGTTCATGCAACGATTCAATCTAGAAATTTACAAATTTTTTATGAGGTCTGTAGTTCTTTTGATTAGCTTCATACAAGTATTCCTCCAAGATAATGCATACTAGTTTGTTTATGCAATAATTTTCGTGTTTTTTTCAGGGTAGAAGGGAATATGCGAATTTAAACCTGCATGAAATCGCTATAAATCACCAACTTCATCAAACTGCCCAGCAAAACACACATTATACCAGACTGCAAAAAAGAGAACAAGTTTGTCGTGAACAGAAATTTATACAAATATTTGAGGTTGAATGACATGAAACTCGTATGTATGCTAATCATAGAAGTCACAAGTGTGTTTCTTGAGAATACATGAAACTTACACCACAAAATGGGATCGATGCTTCCCCAGCATGGATACCTGCTATCGATATAAAGTTTTTCACCTGTTACGAGAATAATCAAATCAAAGCAAGTCCTAGGGTTAATTAATCAATAATCACATTACTGTGAACCTCCCCGGTTAACTAAGGTACCTTTACTACTTTTCAGAGAACAAAATTCATGGAAACAAACTCTTTGCAAAATGCACATAAAACAAAGATTCTTTGTAAAGCAGAAGAACCTTAGTGCACTAGGTTGTAACAAATAACAATGTACTTTGTAGTCATTTTACTTGTTGCTCAGCCTCAAGCCAATCCAAACACTGGAAAAACTGTTTATTGAGTTTTTAGATTTTATAAGCAAATCCAAACACTAACTTCGAACAACAAGTTTTATAACAAATGTTTATCTGCCTATGAGTATTCTAAACTCATTAGTTATTTTTAGAACTTAATCATAAACAATAAACATCCCCCTAAGACTATCATACGAAGGGCACTATATTTTCACCCTGTGTACTTACCGGAGGTGCTCCGTCACAAAACTCAAGAACACCTCGACCAGCCATATTACCCTGCAAAAAGTAAAAGAAAAGATGTGATCCATAAAAATTGTGACAAAGCCTAGACAGTCATGTCCCTCGAATTTTTATTGAGGCGTTTATACAATTCTTGATACAAAACTGTAAATTAAAGAATTCCCACTTGTAAATAATTATATAAATCTGTAAACATTGCTACTTCATACACTTTTTGGCTCTGTTTTTGACTGTTTCTGATAGAATATATGGATTTTGCCAAAAAAAAGGTCGATTTTTATTGAAAAACTAAGAATGAGATCACACATTTGCTTACTCAAGGAAACAATTTTCTCATAAAAATGTCAACTTTTTTATAATTCTTACCTGGGAAAGTCCAACTATGTTGTAACCTTCACTGAGTTCACTCATACTCTTCACCTGTTAGTTTTTGGAAAGGTATACTCTCAAAAGCGAATTAGGAATAAGTCGAAAAGTATAATCATGGAAAGTATTTGAAATCATGTTCATTACCTTTTCACAAGCAATCTTTGTCTGTAAAACATAAACACGAAAATTCCCAAGTCAAAAGTTATTGTCCCAAAAAGTATGATTGTTTGGAAAGTAATTCGAAATGTTATGGCAACATATGGATAAACCACCTGTTCCTCAAAAGGCATAAACCATGAATCCCACACGCCATTACCGATTTCTCTACAGATAATGCAAATATCGGTTACTACGAAATGCATTTTTTTCGCTAAAAAGAATCCACATTAGAATTACGAGTTAAAAGACAGCATACATGCAATATCCTTGAGTATTTGACCACTTGCTTAAAAGATCGGTAAATTGTGTGACTCCTTTATGGGTGCAACTATCCGAAATGCCTGTATACAAGGATGGATAAACAAATTAGGAACCTGAAGAGATTTTGCTATTTTTTGAAAAACTTGGATCAAAATCAAGTTTTTAATATTGGAGAAACCAATTTTCTTTCCCCATTTTTTTAACTTCAAGATAATTCAGATTTGGGTTTTTTTTATTGAGACAGATTCATAACTACATTATTCTACAAAAGAATATTACAATATGATAATAATTTTGAGCCAAGAAAAAAAAATACAAATATCAATGTGCATCTTGAATTTCAGAAATATAAAAGAGCTGAAGTGTTGAAGTGAAATGGGTTGTCCATTTATGGAACTAACAAGAGTATGCAATAACATCATTTCCCACATGAACAAATTAACCTAATTAGACACATAAATGCACCAAATGTGTGTCAAGAATGTGCAAATTTCTGCTTAATCCTAAGATTTCACATGAAAATTCAAATAATCCATAATAAAACAAAGGGTGTATTACATAAAAAGGTAATCAACTTTAGGTTTTTCACCAATGGGAACCAAGTAACCAACTCTAAAAAAGAAAAATTAAGGTAACATATTTCATATTTTCTGGGTAATTGGTAATATTGAGTGGACGGAAATTTTGATGGACTAATACAGACTAGAATAAGAAGAAGTTAACATTGGTTACTTGAACCAAAAGACTTTTTTGAAAGTTTTGAGCTTTTCCTACAGAAAAAATGCTAGGAGGATATTAAACTCAAAAAGCACTAAAGTTAACTACCTTTTTATGCACTTTGCCATAAAAAAATCCCATAAAACCATCATATGATACATAAACAAAATCAAAGCAATATCAAACATAAACCCAAGAAAGCCCATGACTTATTTCCTCAAACGACCAAACAAAAACACAAATCCATAACAAACAATAGTACAATGATGACTTCAAGGATTTTGCACAAGATCCCAATTAAGCTCAAATGGAAGCATTCAATGTATCAATGATAAAAAGAACTAAGGGTATGTTTGGTATGTTTGGTACAGATGATTAAGGCTAGGAAAATGGAAATGAAAACATAGTGTAAAAGAAAAAGGAAAGAAAACACTTACCATGAAATACAACAAAAGGGATAGAATGTGTGATTAGGGGTAACAAAGTGAAGATGATAAAGAATCTTGTGAGTGCAGCAGTGGCCATAAAGATGGAAACTTTTAAGTATAAAAAACGGAGCCCTTTTCTAATTTCTGGTATGTATAACCTGGGGTTCTATTGGTTTTTGGTATGGTGTAATTTTTTGGGAGGATTTTATCAGTAAAAGATTGAATAAACCTAGTCATTATACAGTGTACACGTGTGTGAGAGAGAAAGATGAGGATATGGTAGCTAAAGGTCAAAAAGGGATGGTGTGAGGGTGTGGGCAAGGAAGAGCGTGCATTGATTTGCCATTTAGACATTTCATTTCACGCTAAATCTATCCCTCTGTCTATACTGTTAAAAGAATAACTATATTTAATTTTGATGAAGTCACGTGTCATCACCATGAGTCGACACGTGACATTTACATGTTTTAAAAATAATAAAGAAATTTAAATTATATCTATCCAAATCTAATATAATCTACTTTTGAATTCAAATCAAATCAAATAAAATCTAATACTCTACTAACTAATTAATTATAATATATAATATAATATAATAAAAGTTCTAAAAAAATATAAGAAAATAATTACTATTGATATATATTTAGAAATATATAAAATTAATAGGTCATAATAAATAATAATATCATTCTTATATACTTTTTGTTTAAAAAAATATCTTTACATTTACCTTTTAATTCATTATATTTTATTTATATTAAAAATATCCGAGTAATAAACTAGTTCATAGTATTATAATAATAATATTGAAGTTCGCGTGACAGTTCAGGATGAGCGACAGAGCCGATTTTTTGAACCCGAACCCGGTCTGGTACCGACCGATACCGAATTAATATATTCGGTCCGGTACCCGTGTTTTGTATTACTTAAAAATCAGTTTTCGATACTCACGTTTTCGGTACCATATTTATTCTGAATCTTATTTCGGTTTCGGTACCATATTTATACCGAACCGGTACCATATAAAATTAATTGGTTCGGTATTCGGTTGTTCTAAATCTCTTATTTCAGTTTTGGAATTTTCGGTTTCAGTTCCGGTCCTGGTATCGAGCTCACCCTGGGATAGTTGACAGGTAACCCAGGGCTTCGAGATTGGATTAATTAAAAAAATACTAAAAATAGGTCCGAGGGTGAATCCCCAAAAGGTTGTCACGTTGTCCTATTAATAAATAATAAAAATATTAACGAATATGCATCAATGATTTCTATTACGTTTGTTATAGTCATCGGTTTATCCATTCAACATTTTAAATAATACTTTTTAATAATAAAAAATGATTTATGAACAAATTAACAATACTACTATTTTAAAACTTTATGTTACTGTTCATTTAAATCAAGCTGTCAGGCAGCTGAAGCAGACATGTAAGCAACTGACTTATTTTATTACTTTAAATATGTTATATAACATTTTTGTTTTTCTATTACAACTTTTGATATATTGTATTTTATTAAAATTTGAATATGTCATTAAGATCGCATTATTTTTGTCTACATTCTGATATAAAATTTATTATCGTCGGAATCATTTTTTTAACCTAGCAGGCATGCATCTGGCTAAATATTTTATTTTATATATAATATATAATTGTTTTTTTTTTTCATATTATAACGTTTGATGTATTATATTTTATAAAAATGCAAATGTATCATGATGATCGCTTTTCTTTAATCTACATTTTAACATAAAATGTATTTCGTGTCAGCTATTTTAAAATGATAAAATTTTTATTATTTAGTTGATTGATCGATCACACTCTTTCACTGTTCACCGAATAATAAAGCTAGTCGCCAGACATGTAAACGACTAATTTTTTTGTTACGTTATATACAATATATAATTTTTTCTGTGATAACCTTTGATATATTATATTTTATTAAAATTTGAATATGTTATTATGATCGAATTATTTTAATTTACATTGTTTCATAATATCGTATCGGATGTTTTTCCCGCCGCAACGTGTGGGTAAAAATACCTAGTTCTTATATACGGACAAACTTGTTTTTACTAACAAAGCATTAGACCTCCTATTAAACAATTAAGTTTTAGTATAAAGTGATGATTCCTCTCATTAAATAATCAAGTATTAATATAAAATGGTGATTACTCTAAATAAAGAATGGAGCCATAGTAAATAATCAAAATTTATAACAGTTTCTTTATTATACTCATACTAAAAATATATATTATAAATGACCAATTGTACTTAATGGGTTATATTCAGTGGCGGATCCAGAAATTTTTTTATAGGGGTCAGAGTTTATTACGTTGCGACAGTACGAGTGTTTATGATTCTATAAACATTTTTACACTTCAAAAGTTCGGTCGGTTCATATTTATTACATAATAAAATAAATGCGTAAATGATACAACTCATTAATCGTTACAAATTAAAATAACTTAGATTCTATAATTGTTTCCAATGAATTTTTAATTTTTGAAAACAAGTTATTAGTTTTATATTGTTTGAAACGTTGAGTAATTCTTTCTTTATGGTGCAAATCCAACAGTCACTTAACCATTTATCGCCAATTGAATTGAGCAATTTGTAGAATTTTTGTGGAGAAGTATTAGAAACTTTTCCACTTGATAAAAGTTCAGATTTTGGTAAAAAAAAAAAATTCAAAATCGGTTCACGTTGTTTAATGAAATAAAAGAATAAAACAAATGTAACTTAATGTTAATTGTTGAACACTTAAAATCTCAAACAAATAATAATCTAAATATTTAAAAGACTAAAACAATAAAGAACATTTCAGAAATACCAAACAAGTAACAATAAAACTAACAATATATTCTTAGTCTGCCCAAATGTGAATTGTACAACAAAAAATTAACCCAATAAATGAATGTTCAATATACATGTACTTTTAAAGTATTTGTTAAATGGTAAGAAACTATTAGGTTCTGATATATTTTCTCAGATTTTGTAACAAATTTTTTTATATGTGTAAAATTTATAAGGATATTGGGGTCGAACTTCAAAAATCATAGAGGTCGAAAATTTTTCGTGTATATATATATAACACATAAAATAAAAAAATTATCGGGGTCGTTTGGCCCCCAAAACCTCTACATAGGTCCGCCCCTGGTTATATTATGTAAATAACACGTTAAGTGTCTTGCATGATATAATAATTTAACTAGTTTTCAATAATAGTATATAAAACCAGATAAGTTAAAACTTTTAATTTATAGTAACTAAGTCACAAAGAGTCCATGTTAATACATCATCACACACAAAATATTAAATACATCTAGGGGAAGCTACAAATCCTTAAAGTCGTTAAAATGTCTACTTGGTTTCAACAGGCCGTCACTCACCTAATCACCTCAGATGCACAAAACATGTAAGCTATAATAGCTCATGAGAAGCAAGATAAGTACAAGCATAATAAATCCCGAAGGCTTAGCAATCTCTGCTGAGCAATATGATGAAGTACAATCCTAATTACAAGTATCATTAGTTGTCATGTAATAATCCCGATGGAATCTCTCCACGTACGCAGTATCCTAGACCATATTAAGTTGTCATTGGATAGCCAAAGGGTGGGGAGCGACCAAACAATAGTTAGATTATATAGTTTATCATAATAAACCCAACATAGTAGAGAACTCATTTGAAAACACAATAACGACAATGTAAACCCATTATTTTAGCATGATTAATGATTAAAAAAAAACCCATTATCCCAAGTATCTCGTTACTCGTGTGTAAACACAATAATCATGCATGTATAAAGATGTAATTATATGTGCATCTTAGAAAATAACTTGCATCTCACATGGTATCAAATTCACAATCTTCATAATTTTCTAAATCCTTTCCTTGTAACACCCCAATAATTTAAAAAGGTAATTAACTTTGTGAAACAATTATAATTGTGAACTTAAGTACAATATTATGAGTTAATTACCAAATGTTAGTAATGATCACTATTATTGAGACTTGAATGATTAAAGAAAAATAAAATGTTGGGTTGTACTGAAATGACAAAAATAGGTAATGTACTTTGTCATTTAAATAATGATTAGTATGACATAAGAATCGATTATTGCGGTGTTTAAATATATTTAGTATAATTATGGAATTGTTAAATAAATGCAAGTTATGGCATTTTAGTTTGTATTTTATTGAAATGAAAAATGAAAGACTTAATGATAAGGGGTTTAGGTGTGTGTGGGGGTAAAGTAGGAGGGGCAAAAGTGGCCAAAGGCCAAACTTTTACCCCCCCTTCTCTTCTTATGTTCGTCCAACACACACACATATGCACACACACTCATTTTGCAATATTGAGAGAAAATAGAAGAAGAAAGCTAGGGTTTGTGGGTTCTTGATCAAAGATGGAAGATTGAAGGCTAGAAATCATCATTTTGGTGCCATATTGAAGGTATATCACATCCCCTCCATTCTCTTCTCCATTTTCATGGTGTTCTTCATCTTGGAAGAACACAACCTTAAGTGGGTTTTTATGATAGAGTTAGTAAATGACTCCAATATCATGAATATGGTAATATTTACAGTTTATAAAAGTATGTGGGTCATAAATATATGGTTTATTGGGTGGATTGGGTGAGTATGGTGGAAAATCCAAGTTGAAGCTTTGTTTGAGCTTCAATGGTGGATGTGGAAAGGGTTGTGTTGATTTAGTATGTTTATATGATATTTTGTGATTCAAATATGTTAAGTAGTAAAATGATATTGAGTTGAGTCAATTGGAAACTCATTTGGAGTTGGATTTTGGTGAACTTGGGAGAAACCCAAGTTGGAGCTTCTTTTGAGCTCCAATGGTGTATGAAAGATAAATTGCGTCTAGATACATGTTTTCATGATAATTATGATTCAAGTGTGTTAATTATGGCCTTGAAGTTGAATGGAAATTAGTAAGAACTCAAGTGGAGTTCTGAAGACTTAGTTGGGTTTTGGCCATTTAAGAACTCGGTTTGAGTTCATACGAATTCCATGGAATCATGGAATGGTATGTTTTGGTGATAATATGTTAAAAAGTGTTTATTTATGTTATTAAAGTGTTTTCATATGTTGGGTAACACAACACACGTGCAAGAACTCAACTTGGCGTTTTAGGCCCAAACCGCACACCAAGTGTTCGGTGAAATGCCACAACGAGTTCCAAATCATTTTGGGGTTAGGTTTCAATGTTTAGATGTATGTTGAATGTCTAAAGATAGTCCAAGTATGTTTAGTAATGCTATGGGATTGGTTAGAATTGATTATGAGCTCAATTGGAGCTCGGTGTTCGGTTGGAGCTTTCGGTCGTTTTCGGACTCGTTCGGAGTCCGTATGAGCTCCATGAAATCATGAATTGTTATGAAATGATTCTATTATTTTTAGAGAGGTTTAAATGACCTTAATATATTGATTATATGGTTGGTAAAGTCTATTTCAAAGGTTAGAAGCAATTATGAGAGTTTTGGAGGGTCTTGGTGCATTTTTGGGCATTTAAAGTGCAGTCTGTGGGTGGGCAGCCTCTTGGTCGCGCCTCTACCCCCTATGGGTCGCGCCATGACCAACTTTCTGTCCCCGAAATTCGAATTTCATGGTTAGGGGTCGATGCTCGGGTCTTATGCGTCCGATGCACTTCTAAAGTAAGTGTTTAAAGAGTCTGAAGGCCCTAAATCAATTCCGGAACTCCTAGGGCCTCTATTGGACTAGTACTTTCGGTTTGATGTCCCAAAACCCTTAGGACTATCTTAGGGTCTTATATTGTGTTCGGGAGCTTATGTGTGCGCCTTATGAATGCTTATAGGCGAATCGAATCGAAAGAGGCTTAGTCACAAGTCTTAGCCATTCTCGGGGCTATTGTGGCGTGGTTGGAAGGCTTTGAAATCTTAATAACCAATCACTGTGAGTTCTAGTATTAGATTTTCATAAAGTCATATATGATGTACTTGTTGCTTTATGATTGATCATTCGTTGTTGATTCATACTATGGCATTATACGATTGTTGCTTATTCATCAATGCATGACATATTCGTATACTCGAGGCATCTTGGACCTCATTTGTTGATTATACCTTTCGCTTGGACTCACCTGGATATCCATGTATTATTCCTGGCCCTTTGGATGCCGGATGCCGACGTACTTGCACTGTCGGAAGTCCCGTACTTGCTAGGGACAGTCCCGTACTTGCTAGGGACAGCCTCGTACTATGCTAGAGGCATCACCACACCCGTACTTGCTAGGGAACCCCCGAATTATGAAGGGGCATGTGGTATTTGATCACTCATCTTGCGCACTTGACTTATGCCGTTGGGAATCATTATGTTGATCATCATTGCATCTATATACCTTGTGTTATATCTAATCTAATAACTCACTCAACTTTATGTTGACCCTGTTAGTTGTTAACCTTTTTCAGGCGCTGTCAATGGTAAGGGCCTAGTCGGTCCGTCTAGTTGATTTCGGTTGGGGCTAGCTTAGAGTTCCTCGCCTTTTGGTATAGCTTTTGGATCGCTCGGGTGCGGGATTAGTGGACTCCCTTTTTGGCATATGCTCGTGGATGAACTTAGCTTTTATCCATGGTTAGATAATCCAGATGTTTATAATTTGTAACCCATTTGCTTCGATCCATGATACCCCATACTTTGCTCATTATTAGGTGACAAAGTGGGAAGTATCATGTTGATGGCTTTTGAATATTGAAAATTTAAATTTGACGCAATTTCCGCTAAGTATTATTATATGAATTATTGTTAAATGTGTGTGAAATACCCTATTTAGTTGTGAGGGGGTTTCAATTTGGTGTCAGAGACTGTGTTCATTGACTGAGTATAGTCGACGATACTCAACACTGAACGCGTTCGCAGATGCTGGTATTGACCCACCTAGGCAGCACTAGTAAAACAATCTTAAAATTGAAATCGGCCTAGGATGGGAATATAATGGGTAGACTGTAAGTCTATATATATATGCATTCGTGTATATCTGTAAATTCTCGTAATCTTACTGATATGAGCAATGATAGATTTTTGTTTTAGAAAAATATTTATGATATTTAATGGACGAGACTCGTGTTGTCTCCTCTAAGAGGCTTATTTATCGGTGGAATCGTTTCATGGGATATAATGCCATAATTATAATAATTGGAGGTGTATTAAATAATCCAAAGAATGAGAAAGCATGAAAGGTATATAATTTCTTGTGCCTAATTCTATAGATCTTGTGATCTAGAACTATGAATATGAGTGACCCCCCCTTTTATGTCAAAAAGCGTGGGTCCTGAAAATGTTTTATACTAAGTTATGTATAGATATCTTATCAACAGATAAGATCATTTATAATATGTGTGACCTTATAATGGTTCTAGAATGAAGAAGAATCGAATAATATGGGAACAAGTGTTATTGACAAGTAGGGTCACGTTTTAGGGATCTTGGTCCAGACCCTATATAGTTAATCAAATTGTGACTTTCTATTAAGGAAAATGAGAAAACGTAAAAGTCAATGACCTTATAGCAAATATGAGTTATGAGAAGTTTTTATTTGGAATGTTAATATATATGATTACCCCCATCATTGCTGGGTTGATCATGATAAGCTCAAGTGTATCGACTACGCAATAGTATGGAAATGTCAATTAGAAGTGTAACGACATTTATATTTGAACTATGAGATAGATGGTGATATGTGTTGTGAGCGATCATACGTGAATAATAGCATGACATGAAAAGTGTTGTAATTAGTCATGAATACCTATGTGACTTATTTGAATATGATAAATGTGCATATGTAATGAGATGCAATTAAATATGACTCACTACAAGAAATTGGACACGTTTATTTGTCAGGTGAACATTGGTAGTAGATTGTTGTTGCTATAGGTTACTAAATGAAATTTGGAAGGCTATAATTTGTAAATCTTTTTTAAAAAAAACCGAAAAACCGAGTTCTAATGGTCAAATATCACTAAACCAAAAGACTTGAGTACTTTTCTGGAAAAATAATAACATGGAGAGACGAAAACGCAACAATTGTGAAATCATGTTGGGTTATTTTTCATAATAACTCTGAATTTAAAAAAAAATAGAGAATTTAGTTGAAATTTTTGTGGACAACAATAGGGGTGTAGTTCTAATTTGATTTGTAAATTGACGAGAACAGCCAAGCCTTTGTTACAAATAGTAAAAAACAAACCCATATTTGCAAACATTCAAATATTTATAAAATACACAAATTACACTAACTTTACAAAGAGAAAAACAAAAAAACTACAAATTTCACCTACTGAAAAAGCTAATAATATATAAATAATAACAATCATTTATCTATCACTTTATCGGTTTGTTTTCTTTTAAATTTTTTTTGCATTTTCTTCTTTCTTTTTTCCATTTTCTTTAAATATGAATTATAATCACCAAGAGAGAATATACATCTTTTAGAAAACTATACAAATCAAGCTTAAATAATATTTTTTTAATGTCTAAATTTTTATGCTTAAATTAACGTGTTTAATATGAAAAAAACCAACATGTTTTTAGAGTTTTTGCGGTTTAGTCCCTCCGTATTATTTTTTACCAATAAAATCCTTAAGTTATATAATTGTTTGTGATTTTCAGACTTTTTCGTTATTTTTTCAAAAAAGTCTTCAAGTTTGTGGACTTTTCAGAGAAAAATAGTGAAAACATGCTGGTTTTTTGTGGAAAAAGTCAGGGTTGATTATTAAAAAAAAACAAAACTTTTCCGAAAACCGGATTGAAAACAATATCTTGAGGACTTTCTTAGGAAAAAATAACACAGAGGGACTAAATTGAATAAATCATGAAAACATGTTGGTTTTTTACATATTAAACCCTAAATTAACATTTTAAATCCACATATAAAATTTATATACTTTTTGAGTTTTACAAGCATGTCAAAAAACACTTTCAAATGAAAATTTTTAAACGGCATTCACATGAAATTTTTTAATATATAACTTTATACCTTAAGTAGATATGACGAAAACTTAAAAAATTACAAGTTTTTTTTTTTCTTCTGATAAGATGTGATTCTCTATTTAACTCTCAATCAAATAATAATAATAATGAATTGTGTTACCATTAGTTTGATCATGACACATGAACATCAAAACCACAAAAATTTCGAACCGAACAACATCATCTCAAAATTAGCTAAAACAAACCAATCAAAAGGAAACCAAACGTAACAAAAACTGATCAGAATTTTCCACGAATAAGATATGGTTCACTTATATTTTTATTAAATATCGTGTGGATCAAATAACCGTGTGAATAAAAATTATTATTATTATTATTTTGACGTGGTTGTCGTCAATGTCTCTTCGTTGTTATTTTTTAAAGGTAAACTATTATTAACAACAAAAACATGATAGTAGGTGCATCAACATCAATAGTTTGTGAAAAGTTTGTGGACATGTAGAGGTTGTTTGGATTTGCGTTTGAAAAAGTGTTGTTACGTATTGAAAACTAATAATCTGATGATAGCTGTAACAAAAAGTGCTGTCGGAAATGCAGTGTTTGGTTTAGCTTCTGTTGTTTGCTATCATAATTATCAAATAATTAGTTATAAAGTGTTTGAAAATTTGCGTTTTTACATGTAAAATGACCAATAATCACTTACTTATTAAACAAATAAACTACAATTTTTAACTTATGAAAAAGTGTGGTAGGATCAACTCTTAACGTATGCAATCCAAACACTTTAAACCAATTATTTGCGTTATTATAACGTAATAAGCTAATAATATTGTATATAACGCAAAATCATATACACTTGTAGCAAGTCAACTGACTTTATAAATAATATTTTATCCGACCAAAATTACAATACCGACGCCTTCTCATCCTGTTTATTTTGGCAGGGGATGACATTTGGTGAGACTTTTCATTATTTAAACCTTTATTATTTACTTTTAATTTTATTAAATATTGACATTAGGTTTAAAATTAATGATTTAGCATGACAAAAAGTGTTATGAAATAGTTTGATTTCCGGAAACTTTGACCAAACCATTTATAAGTCAACTTGATCCACAAAGGCATTGGAAAGTGTTATGAAATACCCGCTTTTTTTTATTTACCAAGTTTATAGGAAATACATAATTGTATAAAAATATAAAATATATATAACTTAAAAAAATAAAACATATAATATCTTTTTAAATTATATATAAACTACAAAAATACAAATATAATCATCTGATTTAACTTAATTTGAATATTAATGATTATACTAAATTTGGATAAACATTATATTATATTTGGATAAATATGGTTCTTATATGTAAAAGACTATGATTATCACGTGTCACTTATTGGTGATGTCGTATGGCATCATAAGAAATAAGTATATTTATCTGTTTATTGAAATTTATAGATATACAGGTCAGTAACATTGAGTTTTTGAGCTTGCATTACTTCATCACGGGAGCAACAATGTCTTAGAAGGATTTGCTAACTAGGTGGAACACACAATAACAAAACGTCGAACTTGACTTTTTACTTTTCAGAAAGAAAACGATACCATGTCATTCCTAATTTGATTAACTACAATTTGTTTCTCCACGTTAAGAAGCGTGTAACCCAAATTACTACTTGCCATACATATTTTGCATATTCCCTAAAAGATGACTGACTCGAATGCAACAAAGCTTCAAAATTTGTATTTGCATCAAACGTTTTCATTTTTCACCATAGAAAAACACTAACGGGTATATCCATAACATATTTGCAATATACTAACTAGTTGCTCAAGAGTTTTTACATTGTCTTCATACTGTAAGCATAAAAGAGAGTTTATATCAATACCTCTATAATCAGGGGCTGTACAAACTGAAATTATTATTGTTGTTGTTGGTGTTGTTGTTGTTGTTGTTGTTGTTGTTGTTGTTATAGAAATTAAGAGTATATTTGACACTGTTAAATATTGATTAATGTATAGTGTAGGGGTCTCTTATGTAAATATGTACTCTTTATATTCTGAGTGTTGAATGCAATACACCCTTGAGGGTTTCCACACATTATAGCATGGTATCAAACCTAACCCTAATTCAATATTAGGTTATTTTTCCGGCCACCGTTACCTCCGGCCGCCTCCGATCCCGGCGGCCACGCTTCCGCCCACCACCACCGAATCCCTCCCCCATCTGCTGCACCTCCAGTCGCAGCCTACAGCGGCGCCCCACGGAAAACCCTAACCGCCGCCAAGCGGCTGCTGTCCATTCTGCGCCGCCTCTGTCCACCGACCGCTGCTCCTGTTGTCTTCCACTTCAGATCGGCGCTGCTGCGATCTCCTGCTCGCCGTCCGCCACCCTTGCTGAAACCCTAGCCGTGCGCCGTCGACCCAGTCCTGCTGCCCTAGCGCCGCTGCAAACCCTAGCCGCTGCTAACCCTAGCCTAGCCACGAGCGCCGTCCGCTGCAAACCCTAGCCGCCGCACGCCGTAACCCTAGCCGCTGGACCTGCAACCCCTAGCCGCTGGAGCTGCTCTTCTCAACAGCCAAAGGATTTTCTTTGTTGCCGCCTCCATCTTCACTGCCAAAGGACTTCCTTTGCTGACCGGTGCCGCCATTGCCGTCTGCCGGATTTTTCTCCGCTGCCGCCTCCCTCTCAAACCCTATGTGAGCACGTTCTTGTTTTAATTTTCCTGTTACTTTTATTTTTTCTCGCAACTATTATTATTATTAGTTATGACAGGACAACCCTCACAAACCACACAAAATCCCACCGCCTCTCAACTCGTTTTTGCCATTGGTAATGTCTATCCCCAGTTTAGTTTCAAATTAACCACTGATGGTTCACGCTATAAATTATGGCGTCGCATTTTCACTGATGTGTGCAAAGGTGCCAAAGTCATGGGTCACATTAATGGAAAATCAAAACCTACTAGCCCTGATGATGAGGATTGGGAGGCTATAGATTCTCGCATTAAATCTTGGTTTTATTCCACTTATGAACCAAATTTACTTAATATCATCACCACAGACAATTGCACTGCACACGACCTTTGGGAGGCACTTGATGCCCATTTTCTGAATAATAAATTGTCTCGTAGTCTGCAACTTCAAACTCTTTTTCGAAATACCAAAAAGGGTGACCTATCCATTACCGACTACTGTCACACACTTAAGGATATTGCTGATTCCCTAGCCGATGTTGACACCAAAATCACTGATCAGGATCTCGTTTTGCAAATTCTACAGCATTTACCTTCATCCTATCAAAGTTTAATTGATGTCATCACTCATACTAAACCTTTTCCCTCCTTCCTTGAAGCCAAAAACATGTTATTGTTACATGAATCCCGAGAAGACCAGCCTGAGCCCACCCTTGAACCTCAGCCTTCCCTCAGTTCTGCCCTATACTCCTCGTCTGGCACTACTAATAATAATGGAAAAGGGAAAAATAAAAATAATCGGGGAAACAGAAACACAGGTCGTGTTGCGTCTAAGGGTAATACAGGGGGGGTTCTTTTAACAGCACTGCTTCTTTTACAGGTAACTCCCGTGATGCAGGTCAATTCAGTGCTCCACCAGCTTTCAACAATCAACTCCTTCATCTTCTTCAGAATGCTCTACATCAGCAAGCTCAGGCCTCTCACCATGGCAGTCACCATCGACAGCAGGTGTCTTCCACGCCTACTCATGCCGGGTCTCACACTCCATCTGCACTATATGCAGCACCGCCTTCAGTGTCTCCTGCACATGCAGCTCCGCCTCAGTTCACCGATCTGGCAGCTCTCTTCAGTTCAATGTCCGTTCAGCCGCCTCAACAGCATCAGGATAACAACTACTACATGGACACTGGCGCAAGCTCACACATGTCCTTCAACCAAGGTAACTTACTTTCTCTTAAACCTTGTGGTAAGTCAAAAGTAATCATGGTTGGTAATGGTGCTTTACTCCCGGTTTCTTGCATTGGTGATACATTTCTTCCCTTATCACAAAATCACTTGGCACTGAAAAATGTACTTGTTTCTGATCAAATGGTTAAGAATCTGATTTCCGTGCGTAAGTTCACTATTGATAACTGGGTTTTTGTTGACTTTGATCCTTTTGGTTTCTCCATAAAGGATCTTAATACAGGGCGTCTTCTTCATCGCTCTGACAGTACTGGCGATCTCTACCCCGTTCTACAGCCTTCTCTGCCTTCCATACCATCTGCCACCGCTATGGTTGCCGTGTCTCCTCATGTGTGGCATCGTCGTCTTGGTCATCCGGGCACTACTACCTTTAATTTTTTACGTTCTCGTAATTTCATTTCTTGTTCCAATGCACTGTTACCTACGTGTCACGCTTGTCAACTAGGTAAACATTGTCGTTTGTCTTTTTCAAAGTCTATAACAAAGACTTCTCGTATTTTTGAACTGGTTCATTCAGACCTATGGACATCTCCTGTAACAAGTTTGAGCGGTTTTAAATATTATATACTGTTTTTGGATGATTATTCTCATTTCTTATGGGTGTTCCCTTTGCGTGCCAAATCTGATGTGTTTCAAGTTTTTTGTAATTTCCGTGCCTATGTTCTAAATCAGTTTAAAACCGATATACAATCCTTTCAGTGTGACAACGGCCGTGAATTTAACAACACCAAATTACTTGAACTTTTCCAAACACATGGCATTAAAGTTCGCTTCTCGTGTCCCTATACTTCCCAACAAAATGGCAAAGCTGAACGAGCCATTCGCACCATCAACAATGTGGTTCGTACGCTTCTGTTTCAAGCCTCTCTTCCACCCAAATTCTGGGTTGAAGCACTCACCATGTCTGTTCATCTTCTGAACATTCTTCCTACTACCACTCTGGCTTCAAAAACACCATGTGAGGTCTTGTACGACACCTTCCCGGATTTCACACACCTACGTGTTTTTGGGTGCCTCTGTTATCCAAACCTATCTTCTACGGCTCCAAACAAGCTCTCCCCTCGCTCCACTGCGTGTGTCTACCTCGGTCCTTCTCCTTGTCATCGGGGTCATCGATGCTATGATCTCGTCACTCATCGCATTATTATCTCTCGTCATGTGATTTTTGATGAAGATCATTTTCCCTATGCATCGTTTAATGCATCACCCTCTCCCTCTGAGTATGATGTGTTCTCTGATGATGTCACCACACCCTCTTTGCTGCCAAATGAACACATTGCATCATCATCCACTACTCTCTCTTCTCCTCCTTCTACCTCGCCTACCTCGAGTGATATGCCCATCACAACTGAAAATGAGCCTACAGTCGATAACCAACCACAATCGTCTGATGCTCCTCATTCTCCGCACAGTACCTCTGTGCAACCTGCTCCTTCAGCCACCACTGCTCCCCCTCCTCAGGAACCTACCTCCACTCATCCTATGACGACTCGCTCCCGCACTGGCAATCTCAAACCTCGTCACATCTTCAACCTTTCCGCAGTTGACTCTCTCTCCCCAATTCCCAAGTCTTCTGCTCAGGCGATTCGTGAATCCAATTGGAAGGCAGCCATGGATGCTGAAATGTCTGCCCTTCTATCTAATCACACGTGGGACCTTGTTCCCCCTCCACCAAAAGTCAACATTGTTGGCTGCCGTTGGCTCTATCGCCATAAATTTGACAGTCAGGGTCGTCTTGAGCGTTACAAAGGTCGTCTGGTGGCTCAAGGCTTTTCTCAAATGCCTGGATTTGACTATGACGAAACTTTCAGCCCTGTTGTCAAACCAGTCACTGTCAGAATGGTCCTTAGCATTGCTCTCTCCCTTAACTGGCCGATTCATCAGCTTGATGTTAAGAATGCTTTTCTCAATGGTGAATTATCATAGGAAGTCTATATGAAACAACCTCCTGGCTATGTTCACTCTTCCTTCCCACAGCATGTCTGTCACCTTCGAAAAGCCCTCTACGGTCTCAAACAGGCTCCCCGTGCTTGGTTTCATCGCTTCGCTGTTTTCATTACTTCTCTCGGTTTTCATTCAAGTAAATCTGACAGCTCTCTCTTTGTTTACCACCACGGTCGTGACACAATCTATCTTCTTCTTTATGTCGATGACATTAATCTGACTGCTTCCTCCCAACCTTTGGTCAATCAGGTCATCTCTCGTCTCTCATCTGAGTTCAAAATGACTGATCTTGGCGCTCTCTCCTTCTTTCTAGGGGTCTCCGCTATTCGCTCTTCTTCGGGCCTTTTTCTGTCTCAATCAGTTTTTGCCCAAGAAATCATTTCTCGTGCTGGCATGGACACTTGTCATCCTTGCTCATCACCGGCTGAGACAAAGTCTAAACTACCCTCCTCTGGCAAACCAGTCGATGATCCGACTCTTTATCGAAGTCTCGCAGGTGCGTTGCAGTACCTCACGATCACTCGTCCGGAAATATCCTATGCTGTACAACAAGTATGTCTGTACATGCATGATCCTCGCCAACCACATCTGAATGCCCTCAAACGCATTCTTCGTTATGTCAAGGTACTTTATCTCATGGTCTTTTTCTCCGCCCATCTGCTATAAATCGTTTGGTCTGTTACACTGATGCTGATTGGGCCGGCTGTCCTGAAACACGCCGGTCCACCTCTGGGTTCTGCATCTTTCTGGGTGACAATCTTGTTTCTTGGTCCTCTAAACGCCAACATGTTGTGTCCCGTTCTAGTGCCGAAGCTGAATATCGTGGTATTGCTAATGTAGTTGCCGAATCTGCATGGCTTCGTAATCTTTTGATTGAGTTACATCTACCTCTTTCACGTGCCACTGTTGTTTTTTGTGATAATGTAAGTGCCATGTATTTAGCTAACAACCCAGTGCAGCATCAACGTACCAAACATGTGGAAATTGACTTACACTTTGTAAGAGAACGTATTGCTTTGGGGCAAGTGCGTGTGTCGCATGTGCCATCTTCTCAACAGTTAGCAGATATATTTACTAAAGGACTTCCTACACAGTTGTTTTTAAATTTTAAGTCCAGTCTTAGCATTCGTCCTCCTCCAGCTCCGACTGAGGGGGTGTGTTAAACAATGATTAATGTATAGTGTAGGGGTCTCTTATGTAAATATGTACTCTTTATATTCTGAGTGTTGAATGCAATACACCCTTGAGGGTTTCCACACATTATAGCAGACACTACTAGCTGTAACTTTGAACTACGCATTTTTGTGAATGACAAGATAACCAAATCAAAAAGAGGTAAACATATATATATTTTGAGATCAAAAAATGGTTATTGTGTCAGTCAAATAGAGGTAAACATCTCCGGATGATCATGCTTTGCATACTGCTTAGCCTATAATGCCCACAAGAACCGTCAGTTTATTTGTTAAATGATCCATTGACATGATGTTACTTGAATGTTTGACGACCTTTGCCCTTGCTACATTCGATTGATTTTGTAATTTGGGTGGAGTAGATTGATGCAAAACGATAAAATTTTTTTTCCCTAAATTATAGCCTTTAAATCCCCAATTTTTTTTTTTAACGGCTAAAGTTAGTGGTTAGCACCTTTTTTTTTCTTGTTAGACACGTTGAGGGTGAGAACCAAACTCACACCTCCACCCAAGGAGAAACACTTTTGGCAGGGCCGGCCCATTGGGGTGTGCAACCTGAGCTACTGGCTACTGCCCAGGGTCCAATAGCCAAGGGGCCCAAAAAAAATTTTTTTTCGTCTGATATCTTGACTAATAGTAATACTAGTAGTTTGCTTGTTTTGATTTTTGTTTGATTGTAATACTTACGTACATATTTTCATGATTGTTTCTTTTAATATTTAACCGTTATATATACATACATGTTTAGAGGACCCTTTATAAGTTTTTGTCCCGCACCCCCAAAATGATAGGAACTGCTCTTGGCAAGGCTCGAACTCGAGACCTAGAAAAAAAAAAAAAAAGAACAATCCGTGTTTGGCTGCGATTTCAACCCATAAAAAGTATAGGGCCGAATTCACGACTTGTAATGAGTGATATATGAATATAATACAGAAGTCGTACAAAACTAGCTAAATATGTTTTTTAGATCGTTTTAGCTTCACATTTTCTCGATTTTACCTTGTTTCCATGCCGATGACACACAAGCGACAACGTATTTGTGCGTGATTATATATAGAAAAATAATAATAAATAACAACGTTATCAACTAGCTTAGATCGATTTCGTTACAAAGACATCCCCTCCAATAATCAGTTCATTTACGGAAATAATTGGGAAGAATTAGGAATCATATCGTGTTACAAGCGATGCACAACGTTTAGTTGAAGATCTTGCTGTCCCCCGAGTTTTCTGATGAAACCTTTTGCATCAGGCTGCTCTCGAGACGATTCTGGTAGGATCGGATTTTTGATTACTTCTTCGTCTACTAGATATGGTACGATGTACTTTAGCATATCCTCGTCAGCCATGTCGAGATGTCCTCCTGTCACATTTACAAATTTGACCCTTCCGGCCTCATCCAAGGTCCTTAAACCGATCCAGTCTTCAATATAGAGCCTTGTCTGTGTGCACAAATGAAAATATATACTGCATTGTTCGATTGTACTGTACAACATATTGATGCGTATACATGCGTATATGAATCAAGAATCCCATGGCAGTGTACAACACATTGATGCATGAAATGGAAATCAATATTCCCAGGACGCATCAAGGAATTGTACTTTTGACCTGTTGATCATACATGTACTCATGTTTTACGTACAACCTATTGATGCATGGTCTCTATAAACAAACATGAAAATCAGACATTACGAATATCACCGACAAATCATATTGTACAAACCATTTATGCACGATCCATACATTACGTATACCTGTGCTTGAAAGCCAGGAATACATATGCATTACAGTACAATAATGTAATGCAATTCAAGTTATCTGAATGATTAATTGCATAAAATGGTAATGTACTTATAGCTGTTTTAAGTTTTAAGCAATGAACTAAGTTTTTTCTCATAAAAATGGTGAAAATTCTTTAGGAAATTCTAGGGGTCAATTTTGTTTGTTTATAATGATACTTCACCGTTAAAACTCTCTAAATTTATCAGTTTTAAAAATGTTTTAAACGTACGTTACCTTTTGTTACTAGAAATATAGATCAGCTATAAATATGTTACCTTTTTATGCAGTTGACACTTAGGCGCCGTTTGTTTTTTAAGACATTAAATATGCGAAGACCATCTTATGTCTTCAATTTTTGATTATTACATGCCAAATGTCTTCCTTTTGAAGACATAACTCATAAGTGCTCAAAAAAGATCTTATTATAAAAAACAAACGACACCTTACCTCTTGTGCAGGAAGTATTGGTTCCCATGCTCCATCAGGAAAGTATCCAAACCAAGATGTTTCTTTTGGCACCAAAACCGAATCTTTATCAAACTAAAGATATATAAAGACACAAAAAAAACTCATCAAAAAGTCGATCAGCATCACTAATAAAACTCTAATTCGGGTCCAATTGTCCAAACAGTAAATGCTACAAAGACTTGTACCTACGTTTTCGGTTTGACTATGACTCACTTGTACTTCATGAAGTGGGAGTTGTACACTGCTACTATAGTTTTGAGTAATTTTGATTTTTCAAAAAGGCTAACTAACAAACTATTCCAGAATGGTAATGTGGTGATGACTTGTACTTCATGCAGTACAAGTTGTACATTGCTCTGGACTCGACTTGCCTTAGAAGTTCCGAAGTAGAAACCGGTCAAATGCAAAGCATCAATGCTGTACTAGCAGTACCATATGCCACAAAACTTGTACATTGCTTTGAATTTGCCGATTTCCGCTCCGGATGAAGGCCTACTTGGATAAAGAGGCAGACTTGTGATCTTACCATTATAAGCACCAAATTTTGCAGGCTACTGAACCTTTCTTTGTACGTAGCATTTTTTTCGAACTCGTTGTTTAGCTTCGGGAGGAATTTACACCCTTCTCGATAGCCATCAAGATCCTAGAAAACATAAAAAACGAGTGTCTGTCTGTCTGATCATCTCGAAGCACGAGAAGATTTACAAAATTTTCAATTTTGTCCTATAACTTCATATGGTTGTATTGAAGAGATGAAGAGTATTTTTCTTTACTCACAGTTGGGATCTTAATGTAATTTGATGGAGCCAAGTGTTCCTGTACAAAAAACATCAAGTTTCAGGCAAATCCCTTAAAGGAAATACACAAATTGACATGAAAAACAAGAAATTTACGACCATTAAAAGATGCATATATTATTGAGTAATGTTGTTAAAAATTTCATGATAAAAATTTAACTGGGAAAATGCATATAAGATCATGTATATTAGATTGTTTATTCAATATGATATAACTTTTACCCAAAAACTTTTCATCTTTACGTCTTTTTTCTTATTGGATTCAAAAGAAATACGTGAAATTTGACCTGGAGGGCATCGCTGTAAATGGCTAACTTCATCAAACTGTCCAGTAAAACGCACATTACACCAGACTGTACAAAGGAAACAAGTTCATCAAGAACAAAAAGTTCTATTAATATTTGTGATTGAATGCGAGAAAAAAGTTAATAAGTATGTATATTTTATGAGTAAGTTTCTTGAGAATTTATGAATCTTACACCACAAAAAGGGATTGATGCTTCCCCAGCATGAGGACCCGCCACCGATATGAAGTTCTTCACCTGTTACAGAACACAAAAAATCAAATCAAATCATGTTTTTTTTTTCTTTTTCCGTTGTGAAGAAGGGTGACTCCACATATTTTGCGTTGTCCCATGTACTTACAGGAGGTGCTCCATCACAGAATTCAAGAACGCCTCGCCCAACCATGTTGCCCTGAAATATCACAATAACTTCTTATGTTTCATCTCAATCTGGTCGTGTAACAATTTTTATGAAAACTTTACGAAGAAGATTTTTTTTTTTTAAAAAAAAAAAGTAAGAGTGAGATCACACCTTTGCTAACTTAGGAAACAATGTTCTCATAAAATGGTAATTTTTATTCAGAAAGTTAACAACTTTTTATCATTCTTAGTTCTTACCTGGGAAAGTCCAACTATGTTGTAACCTTCACTGAGTTCACTCATACTCTTCACCTGTTGGTTTTTGAAAAGGCATATCCTTAAAAACGAGTTAGAAGTAAGCTGAAAAATAACTATGGAAAGTATCTAAGATCGGTTTTATTACCTTTTCACAAGCAATCTCCGTCTGCAAGACAAAAACACAAGAATCCCCAAGTCAAAACTTATCGTTTGGAAAGTAAATCGAAGTGTTTTATGCCAGAAAAGTTTGGATGAATTAAGCACACCTGTTCATCAAAGGGCATAAACCATGAATCCCACACTCCATTTCCGATTTCTCTATACATAATGCAAATAATAGTTACTACGTAACACATCTTTTGCTAACAAGAATCCACATTAGAATACACAAATTAAAAGAGAGCATACATGCAATATCCTTGAGTATTAGACCACTCGCTTAAAAGATCCGTGAAATGTCTGACTCCTTTCTTGGTGCAACTATCCGCAACACCTATTCACAAGCATGAATAAACAAATTAGGAACTTGAGGATATATATTTTTTCGAGAAAAAGTCCAATGGATACTAACAAAGTTAGGAAGTTTTCCCAATAAGCTAAGTACGAGATCACAAGGTTGACCTTTTTAACGTAGGTAAGCCTTTAAATCTATAAAAGGGGTGCTTGGATGTGCGCTTGAACTCATTAATTTTTGAAGTCACAATAATCAGTATAGAGTGTTTGGTAAAACAGATTATATTTTTGAATCTAATTACTTAAGATCAAAATGATCTGATTTGTATAAGAGGTGAGTGATCGTTATAGAAAAATTTGTTTGCTGAGATAAATGCAAAATTAGATAACCATCCCTAGCTATAAAAGAAAAAAATAAAACACTTACCATCAAGATAAATTTATAAATGTAAATTGCCTACTTATATCCTTATATTTAAGCAACTAACTATTGATTATGATTCTTCAAGTCACAATATAGCGTTAAGAATCCACATCCAAACACCCCTGATATACAAAAACTATGTACCTTGAAACATGACAACTTTTCATGGGATGATTGATATATAGTTCATATTGAACTTTTCTGACTGAAAGCCATTTGGCTTGGTTTTTAACTTCAAGATCACTAACATTTGGCTTAGTTTGTTTATCGACAGATTTATACATTATCCATTTATTCTACCCAAAAATAATAATACTAATTTAACAAAATGACCAGAAGTCAAGAAGAATTACATAAACATCATTAAGATTCAGTTTGTTTGTACATCTTGAATTTGAGAAATATGAAAGGGTTTGAAGTGTTGAAGTCAAATGGGTGGTCAATATATGGAACTAACAAGAGTATGCAATAACATCAATTCCCCATGAACAAATTAACCTAATTAGACATATAAAAGCATCAAATGTGTGTCAACAATGTGCAAAGTTACGATTGAATCCTAAAAATTTCACATGAGTTGACTTCTATTAAAAGTCAAAGAATCCATAACAACAAAATTCCAATAAAACCATCACATAATACATGAACAAAATCAAAGCAAGATCCAAGATAAACATAAACCCAATAAAGCCCATAACTCATATTCCTCAAATAACCAATCAGAAACACAAATTTATATCAAACAATAGGAGTATAATAACTTAGGGATTTTGCACAAGATCCATAGTAAGTCCAATAAGCTCAAATGTGAAGCATTCAATAAAAAAAAAAAGAAAAGGGGAAGAGAAACGCTTACCATGAAAGACAACAAAAGGGATAGAATGTGTGATTAGGGGTAAGAAAGTGAAGATGATAAAGAATCTTGAGAGTGTAGCAGAGGCCATAAAATGGAAAGTTTTAAGTATAAAGAAAGGATCAAAAGGTTAAAGCAGAGCCTTTTCTGGAATTTAATCTGGGGTTTTGTTGGATTTTTGTGTGGTGCAATATTTTGGGAGGATTTTATCAGTCAAAGTACGCAATAAACCTAATTTCTGGGCACGCAAATAAGTTTTTCTATTTTATTAGATACTCGTTATCCACGTTTCTCTGTATGTATGTGAGAGAGAGAGATCAGAGATGGTTTAGCTAAAAGGTCTAGAAAACTGACGAGGCCATGTGTGTGCGTCGACAAGCAAAGTGTAAGTACATCCATAACAATAATCCGTATCATCTTTCTTTATTTATGATAGTTTTTCCAAACCATAGTACATTTTTTAATACATTTAAAGAATTATTATTTGAACTCACAATCTTTTATTGTATTTCAAAATTGCCTTATATTGTTAAAAATATATATATAAAATCTTGTATGATATTAATATCATGGATACAAATTATAATGATAATGATCATCACCCATACCACAAAAACCATAATTTCCATCTATTCCACAATATTCTCAACACTTTTAGCCACAAAATTCACTTATTCCATAAAATTCACTCATTCCAGAAAACCCCCAATTTTCGTCACAAGAATTTAACGAGGGTTTCGAACCATTTTTGGTTATCGAGAGCAAGCATCCGGCGAAGATGAGGACGAACTAGAAGTCATACCCGAAACTCAACCAGACGACGAGACAATTCTTGTAAACACTGCGGGGGCGTCAAGCGGAGCTAGAAAAAAAGGGTCCAATGAAAGCATTAATGTGGACCTCGCACGAAGAAAAGGCATTGGCGAAAGTCTGAATTGATGTTTCCGATGATTTAACTACCGGAAACAATAAAAAAACGTTCAAAATTTTGGGGACGAATCCTCGAAATTTTTGATAGGCGAATTGGTGGAAGTACCCGCACCGTCCACCAATTAAATTCAAAGTGGAAAGACATGAACCGCAATTGCACAAAATTTGGCGGCATGAACAACAACATGATGAATCGGCGAAGCGGCGAAAACGACTACGACGTTTTTACCACAACCCAAGAACAGTACAAGACACTCAATAAAAATAAGTTGTTTCCACACCAATCGGCTTGGGAGGTACTTCGACGTCATCCAAAGTGGAAGACCGTTCTACAAATGGATGATTTTGTTCAGCCGCAAAGAAAGCGGTCTAAAACTTCCGATTCTAACACGATCGGAACACCGTCTTCGGATGCGGAATTTTTAGGTGTTCACGATGAAAAAGATGACAAGGGCGACGAGGATATTCAGGAGCTTGAAAGACCACGCCGCAAGGGGAAAAAACCAGCATCAACATCAGTCGACCCAGAGATGCACAAACAATTCGAAAGGATTTCAACTTCTCACGTCGACGATGTTGCAGATAAGAAACGTCACCGAATGAACAACAACAAGAACGAGACACAAAGTTTTTCATTCGGCCAGACGACCATTTGCAAGGTACCGTTTTGCAAATCGTATACAATGCAAACAAAGAATTGCGGAGCGTTGGGGATGACAAATGTAATTTCATAATTTTTTAATTTTTAGTTTCGTAATTTTTTTAGTTTTGTAATTTTTTAATTTTTAGTTTCGTAAGTTTTTAATTTTCAGTTTTTAGTTTCTTAATTTTATTAATGTAAATTTTAAGTATTTATGAAATTAATTATTTTAGTTTTAATTGTTTTGTTAATTAAAATGAATTTATTTTAAAAAAAATTAAGAAATGTGGAAATGTTAGAAAGATGAGTATTTCCAAGTTAGAAAATCCTCTGAAAGGTGGAGAGAGAAAAACTGATGTGACGCTGAGATGTACAGATTGGTGAGTTCGGAAAAGATGGGTATAGCCATCACTCTTATAACATGTCATATAGGTAGGGGTGATCAACGGTTTGGTTTATGGGTTCGTTGGTTTCTTCGGTTTGAAAATTTTTATATCTAACACAAAAAACCGAACCAAACCAAACTCAAAGCTACATAAACCAAACCATAAACCGAAATTGAATTCGGTTTGGTTTGGTTTATAAACCAATGAAAACAAATATTTAATATGCAAGACAAACTATAAACAACCAAATACGAAATGACAAACATAAAATTTTCAAACATCTCATATAGCCAAATATTAAGTTTGCAATCCTTAAATATCAAGTTAAACATACATAAAATATTTTACATAATAAAGAATTAAATCTAATATATATAGTTTTGGGCTCGAATGAGTACCACAAATATCTAGGGTACCGAAAGTACCAATCTTGACTGTAATATCAATAAATTAATGGTTTAAAATTCAAGGTGATATTTTTGATTTTAACTTTACATTGAGTTTTAAATCATTAATTTTATTCATTCAACGTTGATGATTGATACTTATTGTCCCTATAATATTCGGTAATTCGGTTAGTGTGGTTTGCTATCAACTAGACCATAAATCAATCCAAAAATCAAATTTCATAATCGGTTTGGTCTAAACCAGATTTTAAATTTGGTTTGGTTTTAAACGAATTCGATTTGGTTTGGTTTTCGGTTTCTTTGGTCCTGGACTAAAAACTGTCCACCCCTAATATAGGATTATTATACTTTGATAATCTCATTGTTATGCTCTAATGCTCTAAATACAAGTTATAAATCATGAAAATTTTATAGTCACAAAAAATTTATCACGAAAATCAGTGTTGTAAATAAATCGAACGTTTGGTGAACTATTCATAAACCGTTCGGTGAGAAGTTCGTTTATGTTCGTTCATTTATTAAAAGAACGAACAAGAACACAAATTTTTTAGTTTAGTTAAATAAACGATCATGAACATAGAGTTTGTTCGTTCATTTATAACCGTTCATTTATGTTCGGTTACGTTCGTTCATTTATGTTCGTTTATATTCGTTTGTTTATTTATAGTAAGTTCTAATAACTATATTATATTTGCTAACAAAAAAATCATAATATATAATATTAATAATAATATTATATATATATATATATATATATATATATATATATATATATATATATATATATTGTATTAATTAATAGTATAAACTTAAAAATTTCGAATCATAGTACGGGGTTGTTTGTTTAGTTCTTAATGAAATCATTAAGAAGTTATTTATAGGTAAAATGACCCATTAATGATTCCATTAAGAGGTAGACAAACATGGTCTACCTATTAGTATTACGTGAACTTTTATGTCTTCTATTAATATAATTTTTGTTTGATTGATTTCTACTAGGATCGATATCATTGGTGATATGGAGCATTGGTTCAAATCCAATAGTAGGTAAAACCGACCGAAAGCCCCGCTTTTGCCAGCATGACAGCAAGTAGGGGTGAGCAGCGGGTACCATTTCCCGAACCCGAACCGGTACCGGTACCGACCGATACCGAATTAATATATTCGGTTCGGTATTCGGTTTTTAAATTAGCTAAAATTCGGTATTCGGTACTTTCGGTTTGGTATTCGGTTCTTAAATTAGCTAAAATTCGGTATTCGGAACCGAACCGGCACCATATAAAATTATACGGTTCGGTATTCGATTCTTCCAAACTAATAATTCGGTTTTGGTATTTTCGGGATTGGTACCGGTTCGATTCGGTACGGTACCGAGCTCACCCCTAACAGCAAGCACGGACTGGCAGCAAGGAGTCAATAATGAAGATTAAAGAAGATGCAAATGCTTAAATAATGTTAATGTAACATTGAAATAAAACTTCTTGTTTCTTTATACTATTATTATAATATTTTGAAGTCATTTATTAAATTTATGAATGTGTAAACATAGTTTATGTTCGTTCATTAATGTTCATTCATTTATGTTCGTTTAATTGTACATTTTTGTTCGTTCGTTTATGTTCGGTTAGCATTTGTTTAAAGTTCGTTTAATAGTTAAATGAACGAACATAAACAAACATGAACATGACCATTTTTTCTAATGAATGAACACGAACATAAAATCGTGTGTTAGTTTATGTTCGTGTTCGTTAATTCAGTTCGAGTGAAGTTAAACGAACAAATATAAACATACTCCTTTCTTGTTTATTCCATTCATTTACGGTCCTAACAAAAATAAATGATAAATCAATGAAGTGACCTTTTAGGTATTTTTAAACACCTACTCCAAAAAGGGTTTATCCCTAAAATCTGTGGGTGTTGTTTAAATTTTTTTATGACATAGATTTAATATCTGTTAAATAATATAATAGACAATAATTAATTTAATTTAACACATGAAATATAATAAGAAAAATGGGGTTAACTACGTCAAAAAATAATTTATTGTCTCTATTTTTTCAATTTGTATAACATACTAAAAATTATTCTATTTGAGGTAATATACTTTCCAAATCAAGTTAATCAAGGTAACCGTATTAGATTGGAAGATAAAAATTACTGACATGACAATTTCTGTATCCAATCATTAGTTTTTTTTAATTTCTAATATTGCATAATTATTTTTAAATTTGCTCAAAATAACAATCTATTATCAAAAAGTACTTTTAAACTGCACAAGATAGTGCACATTCTATGGCAATTAAACTGTCAATTCCGTAAAACAAATGCTGACGGGACAAAGAAACTGTCACGTCAGTAATTTTTACCTTTCAATCCGATATGATTACCTTGATTGACTTGATTTTGAAAGTATGTTACCTTAATTAGAAAAAAAATTAGTATGTTACCAAAATTAAAATTACTATGATAGTATGTTACCTTTTGACGCAATTAACCCTAAAAAATAAAGTATAAAGTACAAAATCATGAATGTGAATTATTTAACATATTAAAAAAGTCTAATTGCTTAAAATAGAAACAACTTTGTGCATTTTTAGCATTTATAACAACATTATTTATTTTTTATCATTAATAGCATCAAGTTTACATTTTTAATCATTTATAGCAAAACTTAAAAAAGTTGTTGCTATAAATGATAAAAAGAATACAAAAGTTATTGTTATTAAGGATAGAAAATACAAAAGTTGATATTATTGATATGAAAAAAATACAAAAGTTGATACTATTAATGACAAATAATAAATAATGTTGCTATAAATGATAAAAAATCTAAAAGTTGTTACTATTTTTAGTAACTAACCCTATTAAAAAATAGCCATAATTATTTTGGGATGTTTTGGACACATTTATTTCCTATTAATACAATGTATATTTTTTTCCCTGTTTTAATGCTCCTATTTTAATTTCTCATTATTTTTCCCTCCATGTCTTTATTACAATGGATGTTTTTAGCAACACCTCATCATCCTTCACATGTTAAGTTAAAAATATTGATTTCAAAATGTCTTCATGAGTTTTTAGAATTTTATAATAGTTGGTAGGTTGTTATAGTAAGTTTAATATAATGAAAACAACTTTTTATCTTTGTAATTAAGCATTTGAACTTTTTATTTACTTTTATAAGACAGTCAAATATTTTTGTCTTATTTAAGACTATATATTTTTTACTTCTTAAAATCAAGGTTGGGTGGGGTTCAATGGATGAAAATATATGATCGGATAGGTAGGATAATGTAGCATGGGCTGGTAGAGAGGGTAAATGTAAGGTAACATCAAGGTATGGTCGGGTAGATGGGTGGAAAAGTAACGTGAGTAAGTTAGAGTAAGTTAGGTGGGTAGGATGAAGATCAGATGTAAAGTTGTTTATCTACATGTCAAAATCAAGTGATGTGTCCAAATTTGTTAAGAAATAAGTATTAATAGGTATAAGGCAATGAATAATTGCATTATATACAACCAATCATTCATTCCCATTATCATTCTCATCCCTTACAAATGATAACGCCCAACCAAACATCCCTTAAGCTGGACAGCTGGTAAAATAATTAGTTCACTAATATATTTGAATGTGTTAATATTATAAAAAAATCCCTATTTTGATGATGAACTTGAACTTTTATTCCCGGCTATTTATGTCTATACATAATTTGTAGGTTAATAACTTGCTATAAAAACTACACAAATTTATTGAATAAGACAAAATATCAATGAACTTAAACAGTTTGAAAAGACCCAATGACTTAACCACGAACATAAAAAAGGTTAGAAAATTTCTAATAGGGAAAATGACATCAAATAGCTTTGAACTTTCGACTTTGTAAACATTTATGTAGTGAACTTTTTTTTGTGCACATTTGGTAGTCAAAGTTTTAAAATTGTTCCAATTTGGTAGTTGGCGTACCTGTTAACCGGTTGCTTCCGGTTTCGATGCCTACGTGGACAATTTTTTAATGACGTGGCTACCCGTTTTTATATTATACCCGGTTTTATATATGTGGCAACCCGTTTTTTAAATCAGCCGGTTTTATTACCCGTTTATAAACCAGGTTCGTACAAGTTGGATCGATCGTATGAAAAATGAACCGGGTTTATAACCGGGTGATTTTAAAAAACGGGTTGTGACATAGATAAAACCGGGTATAATATAAAAACGGGTTGCCACGTCATTGAAAAATTGTCCACATAGGCATCGAAACCGGAAGCAACCGGTTAACAGGTACGCCAACTACCAAATTGGAACAATTTTGAAACTTTGACTACCAAATGTGCACAAAAAAAAATTCACTACATAAATGTGTACAAAGTCGAAAGTTCAGAGCTATTTGATGTCATTTTCCCTTTCTAATATCATAAGTTCGAAAGTGAAAGTTCGTTATTAATGCAATAAACCTTAAGAGTGCGTTTGGTTGGCAAAATTTCTAATCGTTAGTGTATTTCTTGGGGGTTGCATGTGACATGATATTTGACGTTGTCTAGAGCTTAGGGGTTGTGAAATATTGAAATCTAAATTTTATAGTTAATAACTAGGAATATGAAATTATTAAATTTAATGTTTTAATGAAATTTAAAAAGGTTAATTATAATTCGAAGTTTCAAACGTATTAAAATGAAATTCTAATTACTTTACGAACAAGAAGGAAACAAATAAATGATGGAGGGACAAAGTTTCTATTATTGATATCTTTTAAACTTTTACATCTTTCTAAAATGTTAGTAGGATTGTGTAAAATTCCACCTTTTCAGTTTTAAGTAATTTTTTATTTTCGATGATGTCCAACATATACTTATATATTTTTATATTTTATATTACAAAATTCTAGAAAATAGAAAAATCGATACAAAAAATCAAAAAACCTTTACCATTTTATGATTAACCGAACAAGATTTTTCTATTATTTTTTGTTTGGTTAACCGAACCGGAAAAAAAAACATTCGGTTTAGGTTCACGATTTTGGTGATGGACGATTAACGTCTACAGCTAAGTCCGCAGACATCAACCTCTTAAAAAACAAACAACACCTTAACCTCTTAAAAAACAAATAGCACCGTAATGTTTTTGCCAGACACCTCAATTTATTGTACACCCTTGCAAGCCTCCATGATTAAAAAGCAAGAGAAATGTAAAAGGGAAGAAAGACAAAAAAAAAAAAAAAAAAGTTTCTAACTTGGCCCAATGGGAAGCATTAGAACATGTAATTGGAGATGGATGAGGATCCGAGTCAAGAATTTCCCAAAGATCTGGACACGACTGGAGACAATGATCAAAATAATAATTGTTCTACTTCTACACCAGCAAATGGATCGGAACCGCAAAACATAACTGGTGATAAAACAATCACACCATCAATTCTTAATTTTTCGTTCGGGTAAAATGACGAACCATTTAGATTTCTTTTTTCCCAAAGAAAAAATGAGTAATCATATTTAGGACTAATTATCAACTAAACGAAAAAACAACGAACCAATTCTGTTTTATAGTAATAATAATAGTTATAATAATAATATAATTAAATTTAGGATTAAAATTTATAAAAGATTAGTTAATTATTATTTTGTGAGTACGTTGTATTTATGTATACATTATTATTTATGAGTATGTTGTTATTTTATGCAAACTCAATCAACGTTTGGTGCTGAAGTCACAACTTACGTGGGCGTTCAGCCAGCGTGACACACAGTCTAGTCATCAACGGTCACTATTATTGACGAATTGTATGGAGTACAATCCCTTAATAAAAACAAGTCACGTTGTAAGATGCTATTGTTGACGAAAATTTTAGCAGGTTGTTGTAATAAAAAAAGTATGTCTAGTTTGTTGTTATTTTGTGCAGAAATCCTTATAATATGTTTGTTGTCCTAAATCGTAATCTAGAAGAACCATCATCATTATCCTATCAAATAACCAGTGGCGGACCCAGAAATTTTTTTTTATGGGGGTCGGAATTTAATAGCTACGATAGTGTAAGTGTTGGAAAAAAGTGTAAATTTTTCAAAGAAAAAAAATGTATTTTCCATGTTTTTGGACAAAATATAATTATATATAATTGTGAAATATATCATTAATATTTTGTAAGTTTTATTCTCCGTGAAGAGAATATTCCAACGATATAAAGAACGTTCAAAACGAAGCTAAGATGAATGAGATATCGATGCTCAAAGATTGATGTTTGGAATGAATGAAACTCCTTCTAGTGGGAGAACTTGAGTCCCATATAGGAAGGAAGATGGAAACCAAAGTGGGTTTATAAGGAGGAGTGTTTAAAGCCATGACAAGATTGTTTGTGGTTTTACTCCAATGCCTACCCGCGCGCAAGGGGGTGCAAATCTTGGACCCCGTAGGTTAAAATCCACTGAACTCGTGTACGCTAGCACCTGCGGACACGAATGCAGCTCCGAAAATCAGGGTTCGTGCGAGATAGTCTTTTTACTCCGAGTGAGAGCTGAGGGGTCGAACATTAAAAATCACGGGGGTCAAATTTTTTTAGCTATATACATAACCCGTAAATTCGAAAATTTATCGGGGTCGGTTGACCCCTATACCATAGCTTTGGGTCCGCCCCTGCAAATAACAGAAGCTAATATATGTTAACAAAGAACCTTATGGATGATGAGTTGTTCCCTATGCATCTATTCCTAAATCCTAATATATGTTTAAAACATATGCATCAAATATATGTTTTTGTATATTTATTGTTTTAACTCCGCTTATTAATTATCAATCAAAATCAATAGTTTTAAACTACATGCACTCGTTTTTAATACGTCAAGTTACCAAGAAAGGTAATATAAAATTCCAAAATTGATATTAAAGGTAATGTAAAATTTTTTAGGCCAAGAAAGATAACGTAAAATTCAAATTTAACAAAAAAAGATACTGATTACCAGTTAAGAAAGTAAATTTTTAATTTTATACTCTCTTTTTAGTAAAAGAATAATATTTGATTATCTTTCTTGACCTAAAATATGATTTTCATGTAATTTCTTGGCTAAAATAGAACTAGTGTAATACCCGTGCGGTGCACAGGATACTGTTAAATTATAAAACCTTGCTCAAACTTACAAAGATGTATGAGTTGCACCCATTCGAAGCATACATCATATTAATATTGTCACCAACGTAAACAATAAGTAATAAGACATCATACTTCCAAATAACATAACATTACCAATCCGTCAAACTATGCAATACCAATAAAGCATCACCACAGTAACAATCTTCTAATGTTCTCTGCTTCAGGTATCACAGGTTCGATAACTATCTTCGTCAAATCCGTAGAAAACAGCATGTTCACTGACAATCATGTAAACCAACATAAGGTAAATAAAAATTCGAAGCAGCACATACAACAAAGGAAATGAAAGTAATCAAGTTTTATTATAACATACTTGTCTCAAAATGCATTAGAGTAACGCGGGAAACGTATATGATAGACCTCGCTAGAATAGCACGATAAAACTTAACATGCTTTGTCTCCGGTGTGTCATACAACTTTATCTTAATCTTGTATCCCCTATACAAAACAATAATATTTCCAAATAACATAACATTGTTTGGTAAACATTTCACATATAATAACACAACGTACTTAAAAAAAAATTGTTAACTTACGTGTCATCCTGTAAGAATACTTCAAACGAAGAGCTCAAGTTTACATATGACGCACTAATTCGACGACCAGATACGATTTTTCCAACAACATCTAACATAATGTCAAGTACGGATTAAAACATTAAAGTAACAACACAGTATATGACCAAGTAACAAACAACACACACAGTCGTAGTAAGTAATATGGACGTACCAATCAATAGTCGTGAACTCGTCGATCTATGTACAAGACTTTTTAATGACGGTACCAACGGATATAAAGGAAACATGCACTCGATAGCAACTGTAACAGGTTCAATTTTTGTCTTCTTATTAAAAAGCATGTACCACTCAGAACGTAAAAGATCAAATGATGAGAATCTTGGAAACTGATAACATGTTCCTTCAATTTTGAAATGATGCAAAGAGAAAACACCACCCGTCAAAGACCGCCAACTCTGAAGGTGCATTAAATCAAATGGGATAACAGCTGCCAATTTCTCTCTCTGGCATACAATATATTAATTTGAGGTCCAGCTACGTAATCAACTTATGATATTATAACCTGACATACTTAAGAATATGTATGTAACAATACCACTTACATTTCTATCAATGCAAATTAATATTAATCTCTGATTAACATCATCTTTCCACACCAAGTCTACTCGAACAGCAGTAATAGTCCAGCATGAATGAGGATTAGCGAGAGATGAAAAAGCATCTACCGTCCAAAGATCAACCATTATCTAAACACAAAACGATACATGAAAATGTTAAAAGTAAGCGTATGAGTTTACGACAATGTTAATAAAAGATGACAAGTTACTAACAACAACAAAATATAATTGTAAATTAATCATGACAAAGGTAAGAACAGAATAAGCAAAGCTAATGACACACGAAAACAGTAGCGTGCTTCTACAATAACATGTTAACGACCGCGAAAACATCAGCACGGTTGTACGAAAAGACGATGCATGACGCTGGTATGACACAAGTATGAATACACAAGAAACCAAAAATATTTGATACCACACAACGATTACAAGTGATTAAAAACAAGCATACGATGTTACAGAAGTAAAGAAAGTTGCAACAATGATTAAACGCATACAAGTTCAAAAGCACATAATCATTCATCGTACATAAGGAAATCTAAATGTTAAAGATGTAAATAAACAACGACATGAACAAAAGTATCACTGCATGTCAGAAGAGAACGTCGGTCGCTACTGCACGATGGAATCATCGACATAAGGTTGGGATGAAGCAGAAGTTGATCCGGTGTCCAATGTAGTCAGTGACATAGACGTGCAATGATTTGATGCAGGATCATGATGGAAGTCACATTTCGTTACAGTAGAAGAATCGTTTGAACTGACTTCTTCATTACACTTGGCACTTGACGTAGATGCAAGCGGTGATAAAAAAGATGTTTGGCTTGAATGAATGGCCACAATAGATTCATAGTCACCATGAAACCGAGCAACTGTAAATCGACGAATGCAGTGGGGGACCATATTGTATTTATCCACTTTAATATCAAGTACAACATGACGTGCACACAATGCCTCAACCAAAAACCAATAAATCCAATCACGGTCATCGCCGGCCTGACACACATAAGTAAGTTAGAGTAACACGTGAAAGTAGTGCAAAAAAAGAAGGAAACTTTTGATATACGACTAACTGACCTCTTCTAAACTTTTTACAATCAACTCACTTGCAGTAAGTCCAACCATCTTCGTTGCATCAGCATTAAATAGAACACAACTCATCTCATTTGTGTCATTCTTTAGCCGAATTACCAGTTTATATCTACAACATACATAATATCTTAAGACAACACACTTATCACATAACGAATGGGAAGAACATAAAACTTACGCTTGTCGAGGATTAAGGACATTCTGTTTACAAAAGTCACAATAGTAACGCCGTCCGCTTAAAGTTGCCTTCTTATAACACCTTGTACACTGAATGAACTTCCAATCATTGGACATATCGATGTCAATCAATGTTCCAGCGACATTAAAAACTGTCCCCTACAACAAATACCATGCCCCGTCATTACCCAAAAGACAGCCTTCATAGAAAGTAAATTTCTTATAGTACCTCATCAACTCCCTCGTCTAACCGGGCGTATACGACTTCAACCGGTACAATAGAAAGTTTCTCTGTGATTGGTGCAGGAGCTCCAAATGTAACAGATCGAACAGGGCTATAATATTAAAATTGGAAATTATAAAGATACTAAAAAATACAGAAAGCGAAAACTACAGACAACAGTAAAGGTATTTAAATCACCCGTCCTGATAACGGATAACTTCTGGAAGTTGTAGGTCTGCGTATAAATGGCTTGCCGATGTCGTACTCAAATGTGGGACCCCTTAAGAATACAATAAAAATAAGGTTGATATTACGTACAAATGAAATTGATCAAATGAAATCAAAATCATGTTGTAAAAGAAACATACGTTTGAATGCACGAACAGTACAACACGTAATGACAAAAACGATATTGCGATGTTGTATAGCACGGATCATGTCATCAGTATATTTGGACGCTGATGACCCCCATAATGATACATCCAACATTGTATCACTGAAAGCGAAAACGATAAACAAACTACCAAATGAGACAATGTATACATGTATAATCACATGAATATAGCAAACGATTTCAATACCTCATATCCGCAATGACAATTTTACGAAGAGCAGAGGCAGGGCTTGTAATCGTTCCAACTTTTTTTTCTATAGGATTCCATATACGAAGAACCCCTATGACATCTAAAATACTATGAAGTAAGGCATAAAAGATTTCCAAAGAGGTAAATGATACATCAGATAGGTTAAACAATAACAACACCTGTCAAGTAAATATCATCGTTAACGCGCTTGCTAATGTCATGGAACGGGACAAACTCGAATGCATATCGGGCAAACACATCATCATCGATACCCGAATGTAATGAGACGGTCGTACAGGCAGAAAATTGAATTAAGAAATCACGTTGTAGAGGTCTATATTTAGACGTGTAATTCACAACACTGACACGACTAAGTTTATATACACGTCCTTCGACAATGGAAGTGTTGAACTTGTCGATAATAAACTTCGGGACCAAAGCATGAATCATTGACCCCTAAAGAACAATCAAACGTTGTACGTAAGCTCCAATATATTGGTTATGCATCTCGAACATAAAATATACGAAGAAACATACCCTCTCATCAATTAAAATCATGTTTAGAGATAGTTTCTGATCGTTACGAGGATTGTAAGCAGTCCAAACACGTGACACCATTACAGTCAAGGACCACTTATCAGTAACATACGGAATCAGGTCAGAAATGTATGATTTGGTTCCCCGCATCATCACTCCACAATAACTACACATAAAACACAAACAATAAACAACAAAGAACATTAGCAGTCGAAAGGTTTGTTCATTCTAATGGTAACCGAAAAGTAAACGCATAAACATAAGTAATACCTTGGGGTAGGTTATAGAATACTTCTTTATAAACAAAATTTTTTGTTAAATTGTCAGGACACTTGCCTCCATTGTCTATATAAAAACGTAGGCCGTTGCGCGCCGTAACTCGAGATGCAACGACATACAATTGACCATGACTAAATACCGGATGCTTTAGATAGCCACAAACAGATTTAAATGTTTGGCCCTGACTCTTATTAATAGTCATTGCAAAGCAAACTTTTAAAGGAAATTGTCTTCGTTTAAAACGAAAAGGCCAGCAAGTATCAGTCGGCGTCATATCGATCCTACCAATAAATGTTTTTTCACCAACGTGACTTCCGGTGATTATCAAAGCCTCAATTACCATACGACTTATTTGTGTAATGATCAAACGTGTGCCATTACAAAGTCCCCGTTGCAAATTTATATTACGTAACAACATGACCGGTGTCCCGACCTTTAACTCAAGATCGTGGTTTGGGATCCCTGAAAACTTCAGTGTGTTAAGAAATTCAAGTGGGTACATAATACGCATCTCGTCAAGATTAGTTGTCGTTGGACATATGTCATGAGCACTTAACAGTACATGCATGTCACCAACCATTTGGCCAAGGATATGTGTGTTGACTTCATCAACAGAGTCATTAGTTGGACAGAGTATGCAACGTTCTTTCAAATATTCAAAGTCACCAATGCGACTTAGCAGATCTGGATACGTAGCAGTTACAATGGAATCAATCGGGTTATCAGACACAAGTATCAAAAGATCATCAGGCATACAAATCCATTCAGAATCAGATTCATCAGGTAGTGCAGTTGTCGAAATGGTCCCATCACCTAGTTGTAAAAGCCATTTGTTAAAATCCATCATCTGATTCATATCTAAAGCGGAAAGCGATGGATCACGAAGTCGCATGTTGATCGTCAACACAAATATTTTACACATTTCCCATATCCGTGCAGACTTGTTGATAACCGATGAAACGACCTCACTGCGACTTGCATTAGGAATAACAGGCAGTACTTGTCGAAAGTCACCACCTAATACAACAACCTTTCCACCAAAAACTTGATTCTCCGCACCAGGTCGCTCATATTTACACAAATCCCGTAATGTTCTATCAACAGCTTCAAACACATGTCGATGTTGCAACGGCGCCTCATCCCAAATGATCAAATCTGACTCTCTAATCAGGTCGGCAAGTTCTGAGACAACATCAATTCCACAACACGAATCACTATCAACATCAACCGGAATACGAAATCGTGAGTGAGCAGTACGACCTCCAGGCAGCAATAACGACGCAATCCCAGATGAAGCAACAGATAAAACTACTTTGCCAATGGAACGGATGCACGCAATAAGAGTAGACCATAGATATGTTTTGCCCGTACCACCACAACCATATACAAATATAACTCCACCCGCACGCTTTTCAATACACGTCATGACATAATCAAAGACCTCATTCTGCTGATGAGTTAACCCACGATGCAAAAGTTCAAACCGAGATCGTTCGAAACGTAAATCATATGTTCTCTCAGCAGCAAGTAAGGAGTTCATTGTCCCTCGTAACAAAGCACAATCAATTTGGGGAATACTTGGAAACTCAACCAACGATCTATTGCTACCATTTAGAATCTTTTCAATTTCTAACAACGTGTAATTTTAAATCTCAACATCAGTAAATACCACATCATTATTTCCTAACAATCTACGTTGAGAATAAACCACATCTTCTGACAAGTAAGGTAAAACGTCCGTAAATAGCCGTTCATGGTCAGATACCTCACAAAACAACAATATTGCAACAAACAATTCGCGAAGTTGATGCCCTAACTGCCACTGTGAAACCTGTCGTATAGAATCAACCCATTCAGTGTCATCGCCTAACAAATTTAATGCCTTACATGCAGCCATGTACGTCGGGTACTCAACACCAGAAACCGTGCGTATATCTTTGAAGCATTTCGGTCCACGTACAACGTTTAACAACATTCGCAAGTAATACCGTTGGCCCATAGACGGACTAACATAGTATATGCGGCCAATTGTGATGCCACTTTTACGAGGGGACCATGCTTTTTCGTTTTCATGCCATGTAAAGTATGTAGGAAACTCTACATACGTAAGACTGCGTGCATCTGGATAAATTTGGTTTGCCGTCATCCATTCTGTAAATTTTGACTTCGCAGACGTTTCCCGATCAGCAACAGCCATTACATTATCCTGATCACCAAAGTATACCCTATTACAACCCTCTTCATGAAACGGAAGCCTTTCGACAGCAACCGACCGATAATGCATTTCAAACCCAAACAACTTCCAACACGATTCTGATGCTGATATGTAACGACAATTTAGGTATGCCTCAATTTCATTATTAGCATGCACAAGGGATTGGAAAGGTGTTCGATTGGATTCACCTTCAACAACAACAGTCGCACGATCAGGTACCTTATTAAGATAACTGAAAAGATATTTCACCAACGTGCCATGGCTACACCATTCAACATTTATGTGGCAGCCATATTTGACAACCAAATCAATATTATGTGGAACGACCCATCGATTATCAAGCCTAATTTCTTGTCGACCAACTTTTGCACTACGTCCGTTATCTGATCGTTTGTATCGTGGCCATCCATCCCGTTGAATACAAGTTTCTGCACAAAAAGATTTTGGATAGCTTTTGGTACAACGATCCTTAGACATACAAGGGTTCGACGGATTCAAAAGTCCACATGGCCCGTGCATCATATGGGTACGGACAACGTCAAATGCAAGCGGGTCAGCTAATTCAGAAGGCAACTCAGCAGATATGAATTCATCAATCTTTTCTGGGGACAAGATCTTATCATCTGAGTGTAGGAATATAAGGCAATGACAATGCGGCAGACCGCGTTTCTGAAACTCAATTGTATACATAACTGCAAATCACAAATTGAAGTCATATAAACAACATAATATCAAAACATCTATGTAACATCACATAACACACGTACCTGCTTTCACACGGCCGAAATGGTTATTCTTTTTTATATCTCGCATCAATTCGTCAAGTTTAATCTTAAACACACGTGCAATGATATCTGGTCGATCACAAGTTGGTTGACCAGGAATTGCTGTATCCACATGGCGTTTAATTTCAGGCCATTGTGGGTTACATGTCATCGTCACAAGTAAATCAGGTGGCCCGGCCCAACGACAAATTGCCATCGCATCTTGATATTGTTGCACCATATGCCTAGGACCACCAGTGAATGAGGATGGCAGTATAACCCTTCGGCCTACAAACTCACAATTGGTCTCACCGTTAACAATATGATCATGCAAACCGTTATAAAGCTCAGATCGGATGGTATTTTGGTTGCGCTTATACCAATCTAACTCATGTTCAAGAACGGCCGCATATGCATCAACTACGAATGTATGAAACAAACGACCTCCTTTGTGTAACGTTTTTCCTTCATTAAGTCTATGTTGTAAGCGAAAACAATAATATTCTCGAAGACTAACAAACTTTCGCTTTGTCGTTTGGGGAGCATTCAAAGGTATGTCAACACTAAACCCATCTTCGCCATATGGGAACAACAACAGATACTGCATCGACATGAAGCTTGGATGCAACTCTGATATTCTCTTAACAACACCACTACGCTCCTCAACGATGACATCACGCTGGTCTGTAGGGTTGCCATCACCAGGGATCAAAGCCGCCACTTCTGAAGCAGTCGGTAAGTTATATTGTCTTCCATCCTTTTGGCGGGTACCAAGCAGACGCAGCCTAACTGGATGCATCAACGATTCATCAAATCTCTCCTTAACCATCCTAAAAGCCTGAACCAACGCGTTACAACCATTAAGTAATGAAATCAGTTCATGAACCAATGTACGAAATATAGTATCGTCAGCATTGGAAGATAATCGTTGATTCAAAGCATATAAACGATTCTCAACCTCATTCTCAGTATCACATATATATATATATAACTGCGCAAATCGAGGTCGGCCATCAGGGTGCGTTGGCAACAAAGACCCAATCCGATGATGATTATGGCCATTCAATCTGAATGTATAAGGGGCTCTGCCATCATTGATCTCTCTGTGTACAATGCCACCAGTCGACGTGAGCGCAAACATCGCATTCAATACCTTTATGTTAGCACGAAAAACAATGGCACGCCGCCCACCACGATAATCCATAAGTTCTTCTAACAATGTTGGACCATCGAATAAATACGAGAGACGCACCTTTCCTTCACTACAACATAATGAGAACTTTGGGTTTCTTGGATTCCCACTCTTTATCGTGCGCTCACCATACCATAACATAGCATTACAATGCACACAATAATAGGATGCATCCCCAGCATCCCAATAAACCAAGAAACGACCTACACCGACGGATTCAATACGACAACCATCAGTGACCAATAGTATTAGCTGACATTAAAAAAAGTAAACAAATATGGCCATGTTCACTTACGATGCATACGCACATCTTCGGCTGGAGTACTGGAGGACGTACAATTAATATGCTCATTATTGATGTTGAACATGACCCGTTCCGGCTGTAGTTCACCATAAATATTGATGGAAGAAACTGCAGCAACCACAGGGGTGGTTGATATAGTTGAAGTACGTTCAGATGTAGTAACAGTAACCGGTGTACCATTAGCATCGACAAAAGTTGTTGATGAAAGCATGACAGAAGGGGTTGGGAGGATTGACAGTCTCGCATGGTCCATAGATGCAGGCACACCTACGGTTACAGAAATACGAAACAAAACACATAAACATACTAACACCAACATTTAGTTGGTCATATGTAATAGAGATCAAAGTGTATAAAACTAACTTGAAGGAGTGCTATCAACATTTGTTGTAGGCAATGTGTTCGTAGAGTCAAATACAACCTGAGACGCAGAAGGTACAACAGTGCGATCAACAGATGAACCGTTGGGTGATCGCCGAGGTCTACCTAGACGTCGTGCAGGCTGCACCATTTGAGTAGCCGACCTGTTGAGAAGGCGGGCAGAAGAGTTTCCCGATCGATTAACGACACTATTAACCGAACGCGTTCTTAAAGGTGGTCGACCCGAGTGTCTTGTACGTTCAGCAACCACAGAAGAAGACATTGTACATTGTTGCATAGACGGCAAAACCGACCGATGCGGTTGACCCGCAATATCAACGGCATTCGTTATGTCGGTGAATGGTTGACAGGTATGTGTGGATAAAGATGGACATTGATTTAAAGAATATGAATTGGATATACGAAACTGACACATAGAAGTTGATAAGGTCGTAGTTGAGCAAAATGCGCTAACAGTTTCTGATTGTTGCATATATTGCACAGAACGACGAAGACTGATACTGGAGCTCAAAAGTGGTACATTAGATGGGGGTGAAGATGCATTGTGGGTCAAAGCAGACGAAGTAGGTGTAACAACAGGAGACATCGAACTGGACACCAGAGGCCACGGTAATGACATGTTATGCGATTGATTTACAATTTCAGTCCGCTCGTATGCCGTCGTAATGAACTACAACATCATATAACAAAATACCTATGATAAAAGTTAAGAAGTGTAGTTACTATGATTCAATAACAGAACAAAAAAAAAACACAACAAACGTATTGCAAATCCAAAATATTTATAAATGATCTACAGTCCTAATATTTTATTTTTATGGCAAGACTAAATTACAGAGGTAGTGGCTGTAGTTTGGAAAAAATTATGGATAGGGACCCGATCTATAAGAAGTCCATACGTAGTCAAGTAGTACACAATTTAGTTGCATAAATGTTCCATATTTCTCTTAACTGTTGGTAACCGACAGTTTTGAAATTTCGTATCAATAACATTTTTTGTCCCACAAGTAGGTAATTTATTTTTGGTTTTAGGCCTCTCTATATATTTTGTGTTTTGTTAAACTCTTAAAGATTACTTGCACAAATTCTATATTAGTATTAAGTATACGTTGGTAGTTTTGAAAATATCAATATTTTATACAGTATATTTATGTTTATTTACTAAGATTAAGTTAGTTAATTTATGTATTTTACATAAATGTATATATCCAATTTTATCATCAAACTATTATTTAACTTATATTTCATTTTTTACATACTTACATAATTTTATCCTTGATATATTTTCATCTAATTATTTGATGACATTAATCAACTCTGAATTAATTATACTATATAAGCAAATGTATATAGTAAAGATTTTAAACATTTTGATTTAATTTTTTTTTATATGGTTGGCTTCAAATTTAAGATATACCCATTTGTATTTCAATATTTTGTTACGTTAAAACAATTCAATTTAGGGTTTTCATTCGTTTTCTTGTAAGTATTCCTTTCTTGATACATTTCAATATCATTATAAATTCGAATACAACTATGCAAACATGAAATTTAATTAATTTTAGTTAAGTATTTGTTACATTAATACGTGTCAACTTAATTATTAATTGTAAGGTGTAACTAAAATACATAAACCATGTAAATTTTTCATAATCATTAATCTATTTTCATATAAGGAAACAAATGTGTTATGAACTGAAGACTTTCATAGATACATTTTCGTACATATATCTTGTACGCAAATAAAACAGATAGTAACGAAATAAAATAATCTTAAAGAAATGTTAAGGATGTTAGTACAACAAAATAATAAGAAAAAAATTTAATTTAAGGAATATTATGTATTACAATACAAAAAAATTAAAAAACAATCAACAAAACCCCGAAATACTTAGAATAAAATCATATAATCAGCGCAAGTATATGTAACAAAGACATTACATTAAACTGCCGGTTACTTTATAAGTCTTTTTTAATAGAAAGCATAACCAAGTACAAGAATATTATCATTATTAAAAGTTATTTGCAAACGTATAAAAACTAAACACAATATATATATATATATATATATATATATATATATATATATATATATATATATATATATATATATATATATATATATTTATTTATATATTAAAAAAAGTGCCTCTCGAAATCAAGTGCACCCGAAGGCACCAAGCTTATCAAACTTTGATTACAATTTTTATCTCATAACCAATTTCAATTTAATGTGAAAACACGAAGGTAAATCGGATGATAGGAAGATTATATGTGAAGGAAATGTAACATAAAATGAAAGCACAACATATAAGGAAACTGCATTTACACGTGGACAATATATTTACTTTTGTATCTATCTATATATTATAATAGATGAGAACAACTGTTGGCACGTGTCATTCTCCTAATACGCTACTTTTTCATTTTCCCGCTGTTTTTCCAAAAACAAAATTAATAGAATTTAAGTAACATGCATTTCATTTAAATGATTTAATTAGACTGTATGATTTAAACATATTATTTGTACTTATTAAAAGTTTTTAAAATTAACAATGTAAAATAAAAAAGTGTAAAAAATCAATAAAATTAATGAACTTCAAGTTTAAATGTCCCAAAAAAATAAATAAATCTTTATAAATAATAAAATAAAAACTTAAAATTTAAAATAAATTTTTTTAAGAGATCTATGAAATAATAAACTTCAAATTTAAATGTCCGAAAGAAAAAAAATTGTATGAAATAAGAACTACAAACGTTAGTATACAATAATTTTGAAAAAAAAAACAATTATTTTCAAATCTTTACGACACATCATAAGTAAACAATCATTCAATTTTTCAAATGTATTGTCTTTAATAGAATTGTGTATTAATAGTTTCTAAAACTTTAAAACTAAAGTTGCAAATTTTATATTTTAAGATAACTTAATTTCGATTAATCTTGATTATATTTTAAGTTCACGCTAGAATTGTGATATCAAGTTTTAATCAGTTAATCAATATATATTTATTATTATTTAAAACACCTTCAATAAGTAAATTTATCAATAGTTTAATTTAATAGTCTCTAAAAATGTATACAATTTAGATTAATATACTTCATAAAAAATTAAAAAGATAAAATACTTACCATTTAAAATTAAATTGTTGATTTTTATGAGATTGATGATAACACAACAACAAATAAAATAGAGTGAAGGTTCAACATTATTGAATCAGTAATAAGAAGATATCAATTGAATTGAATAACAATCAACTCAGCTTATTTACACCCTTAGATAAGAGGACATGATAAAATTGCTAAAGTCCAACTGATATTGTGTGCATATAAATTTTTCCAAATGAGACCACCAGTAAACAGGAAGTTTATTGGTTGCAATTACGAGATTATTAAACATATTTAGTAACTCACATAATCAAGAAAATATCATTCAATTAATAAAACTTTTTTCAAAAGGCAATATTTCTTATAAATAGAAACTTGGTCACATGAAACAAATTACATGGTATCAATTTCATATAAAACTAAAAAAAATTAATTAGTTTCACTAAACATGTGGTAAAGTGTAGAATTCTGTAATTTATCACATTTTTATCATATACTCCTTCCGTCCCAAAATAATTGTCCACATTTGACATTTGAAGTATTTTTTTTCTCAAGTTTGACATTAAATATTTTTGTTTGTGTTATATAATATGTGATGCAAAATATATGAAAGGATTTGGTTTTAAATGAAATTTCATTGGGTATAATTTTCATCAAGTATTATATAACACAAACTAATATATTTGAGGTCAAAGTTGAAAAAGAAAGACTTCAAAAGTCAAACGTGGACGCTTATTTTGAGACGGAGGGAGCATCAATAAGTAATGTTTTAGTAAAATTTTAATTATGATCTGACATACACAAAAAAATCAATATTAATGATTTGGTATTCAATATGTAGTATCATCACTTATTAATAAATACTACAATCAAAGTATATATTGCTAATGCTTACTCTATCACTAAAAATAGATATGTAACAACAAAATGAAACACGCGGATCCTGGCTGGATCCGGATCCGTAGTCGACCCGGTTGTATATATAAGAACCTTCACGCGCAGCTGGAGTAAGTCAGTCATTTTTTTTGGCCACCCAAAACCCTAGCGCCGCAGCTGAAGACGGAGGGTTTCGCAGTCGATTTCGCCTAACGGCGATGCGAACCTTTTTTCCGATCAGACAGCTGCCACCGTCAATGCCATCTACGGTAAGTAAATACACTTAGGTGCATCACATTGACTGTATAATGCCACCGATAGCAGCCCATGTCTAGCCGACGACCGACGTTCAATGCCTTCGTCGTTCGGCGATGATGACAGCGCATCGTAAGCGGCATAGGTACATGTATACATATGGTGGAACCACAACGTCCAAGGCGACGTCGAGTTGTGTATACACAACGACGATGCCATCGATTGTGTGTGTCGCCATTCATGTTTTGTTGTCTATAAAAAAGTAGATCTGACATAAAAATGCGCAGATCTGTTATTTGGTTTACGTTTAGATGTTAACATCTTATTGTAGCTAAAAGCTGAGAAGTATTTTTTGCGGTACATCGATGAAGCACCATCCGTGATGGATCCGTAGTTGTATATATTTTCCTTTCAACAGTTTGGTTTAAAAGAAGGGGTTTGCCAGAGGCAATATCTTTGCCTAGGACGGACAAATCACGAAGTGACTTCACAGATGCATGTCTGTATTGTTTGATGTACATGTACTAAAACCGCACCATCCATTGTTTAAACGTTTAACATATACGTTATAATCGACGATGATCAATAAATACTATTTACAACGGAAGTCGTTACATATGGCTATCCGGTAAATTGTAGTCGATATTGGAAACGAAATCCTTACGCTTTGTTTGAAAACAATGGCAGAAAACTGAACAAAATGGTTGGTAACTAAAAATCCAGATTAGTTGGATTATATTGCACGTCGATGGCAAAAATCGATGACGGATCTGTATGATATCAAATCGGTGCATACGGTGTGTGTCGTTTTTACATTTGTGAACCTTTATTACTTAAAAAAAACAATACGTATAATTATTGTTTGCGGCTGAATATATTTAATACAATGTGCCGATATGAACAAACAAAAAGGTTAAATACGAGTAGCTATAGATTTGGGTTTCGTTTTTTTACATTTGCAAAATATCTGTGTGAATGTATATTTTACCGTGGTTTCCCTTGTATTCTTAAAAGTATAAAGTACATATAAACTTTATTTTCGAATAACATAAGTATTAGAATCTGGTGATTTAAAGATGCATAAGCCATATATACAATTCATTATACTTTTGGATCTCAGGTTATTACATTTGGGAAATAACATTTATTTTTAATAAGCATATTACTTATCAAAGGAACAAAAAGATGGCTGTAGTAACAATTTTCCAATCAAACCCTCAGTTTATTACATAAACTCACTTTTGATGGAAATATTTGGGAACACAACACATGTTGAAACAGCGTTGCTGTTTCATAAGCAGATTTGCTGGGCATTTAAAAGCAACAATGAAAACGGTAATGACACTTGACACATAGTATATACCAAATATTAGTGTTAATAAAGGCCAAATAAAGTCTTAACATACATGTACTTTTCTTGCAGGTTAAATATTTATGATCAGCTGTAGTATACTGGGTTTTCATGTATTTAGAATAGATTATATGTTTTCATTCAGTTAATGCATGTAATAAGACCTCTATTTAATTTGTAATCGTCGACAACGACCGGCACCAACATCCGCCTGCAAATCACACACCATGTGGACTCATGGTGCTACGTAAGTTTCTTGCCTATCTCTTTTATTGTTCTGTATTTATGCATGTTTAATTATAAGTCTGAAATAATTCAAGTACTCGGTCTTGACCGTACTATTTAATAGTACTGGAATCCTGACCATAGTTTCTTTGTGAAGTCACATTTAAAGTAGACCCTGACCAGATTTTGTTAGTGAAGCCACATATAAATTAGACCATAAAGCATATCGGAATCCATAATAGACAACAATACTAACTCGAAAGACATTGTCTTTTCATATAGGAAGGATAAATGTGAGTAATAAATGGCAACAAAACAAAATTTGTTTCAACAATGGAAAATTGGCAAACGAAATTAAGATAAACTTTTGCAATGTGAAAAATAAATGTAAACAATCAAACTGGTTGGGGGTATAAAACCTATAATACCCTAAAAATCATAACCAAACTGACTAATCGTAAACAAACACAGCCAATTGTGAAATTATTTAATAACTAACACATTCGTACATAATGCAACATCAAACATGAGAAGACATACCTGTGTTTTATTTAAATTTTTCTTCAAATATGCTGAAACGCAGCAGTGCTGCCAAACAAAAATTAGAATGATAAGATTGTAAGGTATATGGTAATAAATGAAATCTAACAGCTTGAACTGCACAAATAACATGATTTAAAGTACTTACCCTTTATCAGAAAGATTTACCCAACAAAGTTAGACGCAGTGACTGCACATGCACATCAAACATTGTAAATGACATTGATAAACTATACTCCTGATGTATGTAAACTTCGATAATCATAATTAAGAAGACTGAGATGAGATAATACAGACAAACGTATAGTAAATCTGAAATACTCTACGAATGCAGGGTATGTATCCTCTGATAATGATAATGAAAAAAATTAAGATAAAATAATACATACTTACCTATAATGAAATTGAAATGATCTATGACTTCAGCATCTGGATCATAAAGTGTAATAGTTAGAAAGTTTCATTAAATGGGAGTGCAAATGTTGGAGCAAAAAAGGTAGAGTAGTGTTAACAAATAAGATATATATAGTTGGGTATTGGGCAAAAACTTCTGTATAACCGAATGTAGTCACTGCTTTCAATGTGCATACAATATAAAAAAAATCAATTTGTAACTGCTTGTTGTAACTTTCTTATATCATAATCTTCCCAGTATTAACTCACGAGCATACCAAGTACATATATCATTACTGGTTTTTGTGTAAATATATTTTAAATTTAGATCCAGTAATATACTTAAACACGTTTTTAGCTGTACAATTATAAACAATATATCCTGAAATCATATTACAAAATTGTAACCGAAGTATTATAAAAAACAATTGTAATGCTTATCTGTAATAGATATTAATAATGATTTTACCCAAAACTGATTAACCTTACGAAGTAAAAATAGTTATTTGCAAACACCCTGAACATATCTAAATATTGTGCATCCGTGTAAATTAAAATACATTAAATAGTCGTGTAGTTAATTTTTCCGGGTGGGTAACTGGCAAACCGGAGTTGCATAGTCCATCTTTTTAGTATGACATGTTACATAAGAATATCATAATGAAATGTAAATGGTAATTTAAGATCGTCATTTACAAAACACAAATGTTTGTAGAATCTTAGAATTTTAGAAACAAATAGTTTACATTCGTCACTAAACCATAAAAGCAGGCGGACCGACCACGATTGTAAGTACTTTATACATTTATATGTAACGTGTTAATAATTTGAAAAACACCAAAAAAAAAATCTTTTACCAATAACAACTCACTTCCAATACACATAAAACTTCCAAGTTGTTGCGTAAGCAAATCAGAAGCCATGATATGTGTTGTCAAGAGAGCAACATAGTAAACAATAAAATTGTAAACGAAGTAAGTACGACAACATACTTGTGTTATAACAAAAACAAAGGCAGCATACAGACAAACATAACAGAAATTATAGTACTAACATAACTACACTTTACAGAAACTAATACGAACGCCGATTACATTATTAAAAACCATAGATATCCGTAAGTCAAATGCTTCAACCCATCAGTGTGACCCATTGATTTGTATCGATCTAGCTGTCGAACATTCTGATCCTGATGCATCTGTGTCATCATCAGAGGACAGTTCTATCACTTCATCCCATTTCCAGTGTTGCAAATTATTCAGTCGTTTGCGAAGTTTGGCGCATTGCCTTTGCTGATCAAATAAAAGGAAACAATAACGATCGAATATACATGACAAATGTTAAAAAAGTTCAAATTTACTTACCCAGAATAGCAGCTCTTCACCGAGATGAAATATGTACGCCGCTGTAATTACACCTATCCAACCGGCTGAATCCATATCCGCCTACACCACAGTTTAGGTTATAGGATATATGAAACTGAGAGATTAACAAATTAAAACACGTGAATAGCACATACAGCCAATTGGTCCGAAGGGACCTGCCCGAATGGCACTTGGTTGGCTTGCTCGTTAGGCTCCCGACTCTGCTTGTTTGCCATTTGAATTTGTTTGTGTCAGCCTTTTGGGTGTTGTGAACGAATCTAATGGCCTTTATATAATAGCAGGAAATTGTTAGTTTCCAAAACTGGTGTGTGTCTTGTTAAATCGTGGCCATGTAATGGCTATAACCCTGGTTTATAGGATGGTAGTGGCCATGTAGGGTCTCAACATAACCGTCACTTTAGTGTAGCATGCATGATAAAATGCATGATTCCACGATAGCCTCATGCAGGTGGTATAATTAATCTATTTAAATAAAATTTTATACAACCGTTGGTGTACATAATTTTGAATCAACTACAATTTCTTAAAAGAGTATTAATTTAATGAAATGCTTAGATGAAAATATATCATACATAATAGTGTATAACTATGTAAAAAAACGAAACGTAAGATATATGTTTACTAATGAAATTGAATGTATAAAAACGCAACGTTAATAAATTAAGTCATAGAATGAGATAAAGTTACTAAATAAACTGAATTATATCATGGAATACTGTTTTGATGGTAATACGTGTTGCACACCTTTTTTTAATATCCATGTAGATGTGTTATTTGAGTAAATTAGGTGGTACTTTAAAGGCTTTATGTTTACAGAAAATATAGCTGAATCTTTATGGACAACGAAAAATTCGTCACAACATGTATGTATATATATATATATATATATATATATATATATATATATATATATATATATATATATATATATATATATATATATATATATATATATATATATACACATATATATATATATATATATATATATATATATATATATATATATATATATATATATACATATATATATATATAAATGAGAATTTGTTTAATGTTAGTTGTTAAAATGGATATACGAAATAATTCCTTGATTGGCCTGTTGTTTTACAGAAACAACAATAAAAGACATTAAATTTAACAGTAAATGGTTTTGTTACTACACATGATCTCCAAATAAAGGTAGATCAAATAGATAAATGAAAAGCGTATGCCAACGATGGAAAAAAGAAGGCTGTGATGAAATACACTTTATTGGAATGAGTAAATCGAGTAGCATGCTAGAGTAGCTGTATCTTGGCGGGGCAATTGCAGATGGTTATTAGTAATACCATAGTTGTTGGCATGATGCAAATTGCAGCCATGGCAGCTATCGAATGTTGCTTGATACGGATCCTACTATTCTGAGCCTGAACATGTTTTTGTGATAAAAATTGCACACTGGTTCGTATTACCAAGACGTGAATACTATATTTCCCAAAAATCTACGTACGAGCAAGTGAATACTAATTAAAGTAAACCATGAAACATTATACTCGAATGAACCCGCCAATTGTAGTCAGTACATAGAATGAAAAAAACTGCATAGAAAAGATCAAAGTAAACATAGACAGTGGAAAATAAGGGTAGCAGCAGTCAAACTGTTGGTGCATCTGGTCCATCATTGTCATCTTTGTTGGTCTTTAAGTTGTATGTTTTCGTTCCATTGAAAACCGACACCCTGCGGCGTTTGAACATAGTCGACTGACCCGGGGGTTCATCGGGCTGGTCTTCCGTTGGCATGGCTCCAATTTCTTCATCGTCACTGGATACTATGATTATATCAGATGGGTCAATTGACAATAACTGACGGCGATTATTGATTCTCTTTTGGCTCTTTTCAAGGTAAAGTATCGCTGCCAAAAGCGTATCTTCTATATCTTGACTTAGCTGTGAACACAGAATAAGTTACACGAAAAATCATAACAACACGTGGTATTTACGGATGCACAATTACATTACTACTTACGTTATCTAAATACGCTTCCTGGGTCACCTGATCGTCATCGGAGTCACTGAACACGTTACAATGCTGGTCAATAAACTCCATGGCAGCACTTGTCGTTGGCGATGGGGTTTCTCGCCCCTTCATGAAATTGTAGAAACAAAACGACGATTAACATATCAGACATACACAAGTTCATAAGAATTTAAGTAAATTAAACCTAGCATGACTTACGATGACTTGGTTTTGGGGAAGATCATCAACGGAGGTAGGCGCTGCAACTGCATTATCGTTGTCGACAGCCGGTGATGGTTGTAAATGACCATCCGCTGTTGGTGCGCTGCTTGAGTTGGGTAGAGTCATTTTCCTTTTGGGTGTTGTAGTGAATTACGACAACATACATTTGGTGATTTGTCTGGTATTTATAAACTTCCAATGACGGTTTATATTTCTGAATTGACAAAACAACCCTTCAAGTAACCGAATTACAAATCGTGGGTTTGTAATGGAAATGTGGGTGGTTTTCCTCTACACGTACAAACATTAGAAGCCAAACATCATTCTCTGAACACACATTAATATGTCAGGTATGATTTCATTTTAATGTCGCATTTTAACTGTTATAAGCTACAATGGAAAGCGACGTTATATAATATACTTTTCTGCTACATAGCATAAACTTTGCCATATTTATTGTGTAATGTTTTAAAATATATTAAGGAGATAAATTAAGGGAAATAAGTTAACCTAACATACACTGCAGAATGCTGCATATATATATGACTTCGTCCATCACTTTAGAAATAGTTTATTGCAAATATATAAATATTTGAAATAATATTCCATTTTAACGTCACATTTTCTCTGTTATAAGATATGATGCAAAGCATCGTTTTATAATAAAAAATGCTCCTACTTACCATACACTTGCACATATTTATCGACTAAGGTTTCAAACAAATATATTAAGGAGGTCAATCAAATGTAGTAACTTAGCCTGACATACATCGAATTATGCAGCGTACATATATGGATTCAGGCTAGAGTTTAAAATTTGTTTTTCGTAATGTCATTTACTTATTTTGAAACCCATAGTTGGGGACATGTACATTGTTGGTGAAAACTCATGTGGGGCTGCGGTAGCCTCCATATTCAAAATAAACTTTTTAACGTGGCTTAACCAATGTCTGCTTATTTATAAAGGTTTTATTGTATATCCACTGCCCAATGTAATACCACACATACTTTGTTCCAAGACGATGATGATGACTATATTACTTGCATGAGAGAATCGATGACTTGTTGGCATAACTTGTATGCTGGCGTGGCATATGTACATGTTTATGTGTAATTATTGCAGCCAGTACGTGTTATAGAACGTGTTATGTTGACTTGCGTGATTTTACTATAATCAATCTGAGTCTACGTGGAACAGAGTATTTATAATATAGTTTTTTATGTTTAAAATGAATACACTTGTAATAAAAACCCACAAGAACATTTTAATCTGCGTTAATGCAGTATCGTGCATACAATGGTGGTTAGATATAAAGGAAAACCAAACGCATATCACAATACCATACTTATCGAACCAATAAACAACAGGAACTGAAACTGGGAAACAGAAAGCACAGTAACATAATGAAATGTAGATCCTCTTTTTCCATGTTAAACATCGTCTTCATCATCTTCAATTAATCTCGAACATTTCTTTCTCTTTCGTAGACTTTTCCTCTTCACAGTTTGCATGCACACAACCTGGTAGATTACAAAAGTTAAAATTTTTGAATAATGCCATGTTAATTTTAAGTATAATAAATGAAATACCTCGTTTTCTTCTTGCGTTTTATCTGTATGACTCTCTAGTTTGTCTTTTGCTAAAGGCTCGCATGACTATTCTAAAAAAACCGCAAACGTAAGTAAACAAACAATTGGTGGCTTGGATACAATGTAGCGCGCCATTGTGAGGTATGCACCTGTGGTTTCTCAGTTTTTCCCCCGCATCATCTTGTTTGACAGCTAGTTTGGCGGCTTCCTGTAAATAAGTAAACAATAAGGTAGAGAAACAGAAATTCAATGTTTCACGGTATACAGTATGGTTACCTCCTTGGCCTTTTTTTCCTCCTCGGCCAGCCTCTGTTCATAGCGTTCAACATGTCGTAAGATTGCTTCTTCCCACTCAATATCAACCTGGAGTACATGAGCAGTAATTAGAAAATAACAACTTTTCAGTATGTCGTAACACACGTCAATTCAAATGTATTACCTTATCATCATAGGTGAAAAATGGAATTTGTAACCTGATAGTCTGCATTTGTATATAACGTATCAGGTGATCATATTAAATAATGTAATTCATAGATTAAAAAACAGCGCATACCGGCGACCATGGTTTTTCGCTAATGGCTTCATCTGGTCCTGTAGAGTTTGATACGTCCCTGTCGGGTGGCTTTTCAATGTGCACAGTCTCTGGTTGCTGTGACCGAAAACAAATGAAATTAAAAAAAAATAGCTCATAACGAACTAACAATGAACTTTTGACCATCCGTCGTAAAAGTAAATACCAATCATGAGTTTGTCATCTTCTCCAGCTTCAACCTTTATCTTAATTTTCATCTCCTGCATGAACAGTACGTGTACTGTTGAAAACCAGAATAAAACCAGAAAAAATTAAAATCCAAATTGTATAATCGGCTTACCCGGTTTTCCATTAAAGCTGGGTGAACAAACGATGGAATGCTTGTGGTGGATAGAATTTTATAACAAAATGGGTTCATGACAAATAGAGGCATTATATAGCAAAAAAAAAAAAAAAAAAACTGTATGTCTCGCATTTTCCCAAATGACCCTTAAATTGTGGAGATAATGGGTGTAGTGTTTGCAACAATGTAGGGCCACCTCTGAATAACCGTCGTATTATTGCTGTATGAAGTTGTAACTTATGCAGTATCAGAAGTAAATGAATTAAAGCGGTCAGGATTAAACAGAGCAAGATCGGACGGCTGACAGTTAGCGGGGAGAAGATCTTCTCTCACTTGCTCGGGTAATAGATAGGTACAATTTTACATTCCCTTTCTCGGCAAAATTTTTTTTACAATACCTTTATTGTAAAATTTTGTATTTTATCATACCTTTCTTGGTAATTTTTCCTTTTTAATATTGTTCAACTGAGCTCTAAACTAAGAAACACCCTCATGAGTATTGTTCTTCAAAAGATCATCATCATTTACCAATAATCCCCACAACTACAAATACCATCTTTAAAAAGATGAAATCTTTTGGCATCTCTAACGACGATTTCTCTATGCGCGAATCGCGATATAAACTTGATCACGTTATGACAATCGACACAAACCCGCAAGTTCTTCATCACTCTCAACACTTCACCATCCGAAGTGCTCAGAATCCCCAACGCTATTGCCAATCTTTCGCTGTGATAAGATAACATGTCCGCCTTCGTTTCCTCATCAACCTTTTCAAACACTACGCCGGTTTCAGGGACATAACCCTCCCTTTTCATCTTTTCGTTTACATCCTTCAAATACACGAAAATCTCTCTTGATCTTGGATGTGAATGATCGAATACAAGAAACGTGTGAATCTGCCCTGAGATTTCAATCGAGCTCCATCCAGGTGATTTTTCCAACTTCCTGTCTTTCATATCACGTCTCGTTTTTGATACCAACTCCCATTTCCCAGCCGTGGCGTAGATGTTTGACATGAGCACATACCATCCGGCGTTCATTGGGTCTAATCTTGAAATCTCGTCTACAACTCTTTCAGCCATCTCGACGTTTTTATGAATCTTGCAAGCGTTTAACAGTCCACCCCATATTTTTGAATCGGGTTTTACAACCATATCTCGCACAAGCTTTTCAGCTTCGTTCAACCGGCCAGCTCTACCAAGCATGTCAACCATGCAACTATAATGCTCTAAAACAGGCTTTACATCAAACTCATTAGACATTTTACTGAAATAATACCATCCCTTTTCAACCATACCATTGTGACTAAACCCTGCCAAAACCCCAACAAATGTAACAGCATCGGGTCTTAATCCATCGTTCACCATACGAAGGAAAAGAGACTCTGAAAGATGGGCTAGACCATGCATACCGTACCCACATATGATCGCTGTCCAAGATACGACATCTTTTCGTGGCATTCCTTCAAAGACAGAACGAGCCTCTTCTATACTACCACATCTCGAATACATATTAATCAACGCCGCACCCAAGTACACATTGATCCCCATTTGGCTCCTGATTACTTGTTCATGCACCCATCTTCCCTGTTGCAAAGCACCCAACGCCGCACACGACTGAAGGACACTCACCATCGTCATAGTATCAGCCTTGACCCCCAACTTCTTCATTTCATTAAAAAGGGACAAAACATCATCATACTTCTCATCCAATACAAACCCGGCCATCAACGCGTTACAGCTTGCGGTTTTCTTCACAGGCATTTCATCGAACAGTTGGCGTGCAACACTTAGTTCACCACATTTCCCATAAAAATCAATAAGTGCAGTGATGACAAACTCATTTAACTCACATCCGAACAACAAAACATCATCATGAACCCTCCGTCCATCTGAAACAGACTTCAATCCAGCACAAGCCGGCAACACAAACGTAAAAGTGAATGCATTTGGCTTGTAGCCACCACGGATCATCTCATAATAAAGATGCATTGATTCTCTGTAACATCCTTTCCTCGCATAGCATTTGATCGTCTCATTCCATAGAAATAAAGGTGGGTTCCTAATAATGCTAAGAACAAATCTTTTTCCAAGATTCAGGCAACCAAATTTGAGGTAAGCGTGAGCTAGACGAGTCAACAGGAAAACGTTTTGAGAGACACGAGTCTTGAGAATCTGAGCGTGAATTTGACGGAGATGATCAATGGAGACGCATGATTGGAGGTTGGAGATGTAGAAATAAAGCCCCTTTGGTGGGATTTTGGAAATAGAATCAGTAGGCGAACTTTGTGTAGCCATGGATGCATTTTGTAAAACCTGATGAGTTCTGAAGCCGATGATGGACTTCAGGATGTTGTTGGAAAGCATTCACAAATCTCACATTTGTCTCCTGTCATCCAAAAAATAGCATTTGTAGTATCACATTCGTTTTGAGTAATTTGATTATTAGCTTCGGTTATAAATAATTGGTTTAAAGTGTTTGGATTGCATACGTTAATAAGTGATTATTTGCGTTTAGAGTTAATCCTACCACACTTTTTCATAAGTTAAAAGATGTAACTTATTTGCTTAATAAATGATTATATGATCATTTTACAAGTAAAAACGCAAATCCAAACACTTTAAAACTACTTATTTGATAATTATGTTAGCAAACAGCAAAAGCTAAACCAAACACTACATTTCTAACAACACTTTTTGTTACAGCTATTATCTGATTATTAGTTTGCAAAACACTACAGCACCTTTTCAAATATAAATCCAAACACCCTCTGTACCTGTTATACTATTTTTGGTTAAAAATGGGATAAAATCCGAACCGGATTATAAAAAAACTGCCGGATCACCAAATCAGATCAAAATCCGAACATTGTGCACCTTAACGCTCTGTTCTCGTATTAGAAGAGAAAGAAAGATGGAGGAAAGAAACATGAAAGAAAGAAAGAGAAAGAGAAAATAATATTTGTGTTTGTGTTCTTGAATCTGGAGGAAAGAAATATGAATCAAAAGAAATTTATGTTCTTCAAAGGGAGGAAAGAAAATAAAACCTTTTGTTTGCTTTGTAATTTACATAGACAACACTTCACTAATCTTTCTTTCCTTCACTTTCTTCTCATATTTGGGAGGAAACATTTGGAAAGAAAACCTTTGAAACTTTCTTTACTCTTCTCTTGCTTTCCTTCCTTAAAAATGATAAAAGAACACAACTTTTTTTTTATTTTCTCCCACTTTCTTTTTTTTTTTCCTCCGTTTAAATTGGTTCGAGAACAGGAGGTAAGGCTTAATATAGAACATGGCGCATTATAATTTTGTGGGCTTAAGAGGTATTAATTAAGTGGGCCTAGAAATTCCCAGTTAAAGACTTAAAGTAGCTCAGCCCATTATAAACAAGGATATAAATTTATATATTTTGTCGTGAGCCTAAAACATAGTAGCAACCCATAAAAATATCTATAATTTAATTTTCTTTTTTTCTTTCTATTTTTTTTTAAACCATGCATTCTAAATTTACTTCTAAAATTACACATTCGCCTGTAATAATGATAACATAAAATTTATCATCCACAATAAATTTACACAATTGTGAAAAGAAAAAACATAACATAAAAATTATAACAATAACAGTATCAAGAAATTTATTTTAGACCCAAAAAAGCAACGAACTGTTTTTTATTTTAAAAAAATCATGAGATACAATTTTTACCTTTTTAATTCGTTAACTATACTTGTTTTTATAAAATTGATTTTTATAATCATTCTTTGTTTAAAAATTTTCATGTAACCTTTGTTGTCAAATTTTTATATTCTCTTACATTTTCTTGAATTTATTAATGAATACTTCACCCGACTTAAATTATTTGTCCAACGAATAAAACTACAGAGTGAAAAATTCATAATGATTACAATTTATAATTAACAAACTGATAATTTTACTTTTAATTAATACTTTTTAAAAAAATCTATCTTTTTAGACCACATAATTGAATCTAATAAATCTTATATAAATATTTATGGATGTGAACAATTATTTTCAGATAAATTAAAGAAAAGTGAGCAATTAATTTGGGACGGAAAGAGTATATTGAATACCATCGTATTTGGGTATAATATTGTTTTTAAATATATGTTATATACGTAACAAAAGAAAATGATTAAATTATATATGTAGTGTGAAAAACCATTTTACCATATTTAAGAATCTACTACTGAAACTATAACGTAGAATATGGATTAGATGGAGAAAAATAGTATTGATTTTACTCGTGAGATGATTTATTTCACGAGGTTGATGCTTATGGTCGTACGTGACACCATTTCACAAACAATATTTAGAGGCAACGAGTGGAAAGGATATACTCATCCGGTGTGGTAGCGGCTTGTGCCACATTAGAAGAAGCCGTTGGCCACACCATTTTCGTGTGGTTGGTCCCACGAGAAAAGAGGCCGCAACGGCTCCTTCCCATCTCTCGGCCACCTCATATTTTTTTTAGTCAACAATCATTTGACCGTTTATATATAGGTGAAAGATAATTGTAGAACTCAATATTTATGAAGTCTCAAAGAACCAATGTGGACCATTTGATCATCTAAATCAATGGTGATGGATGGAGTGCCATTTTTGTAATAAAATGTCATTTTTTGTCAAAAGGTTATGAGAAATAAAAAGGCAATGGTACATTGTTAATTTTATTTTTCTTCTCTCTTTCAGACATTTCAAGAATTTATTTCTTTATTTCTCTCTTAACAAAATTTCTTTTCCAGATTTTCCATCTCTCTCTCACATCTTCATCTTCTTCATTTCTTCTTAATTTTATTCTTTATTTTCAGATTGAGATTGAAAAAAAAAACGAAAATTGGTTCAAAGATTTCTGGATTTATTTAACCGGTGTTTTTTCATCTTAATCGATGTTGTCTCATAGTCAACATCATAGATTTTTGGGTTTATTCATCAACGTTGAAGATGGAGATGAAGATGATTTCCCGAAGATGAAGACGAAGCGTTGATGAATATTCATTCAAAATCTGAGTTTTTTTTAAGATGACGGTTCGTGTTCTATTCAACCATCACAAAGATCGACTTTGGATTTTTTTTATGTTTTTTTTGATAATTTTTGTAATTTTAAACGTAATGAATATTCATGTTCCAGATCTGGGATTTTTAAAAAAACCAGATCTGCAGATTTATTATACATTTATAACATGTGTAATAATAGTCAAATATTAAATGTGTAATAATTATACATTAAATGTAAAATAGTTTTATTAAATGTTTATGACATGTACGTGTAATAGTTTTATATTGTATGTAAAGAAGTTGATGTGAAAATATTGCTGTCAAGTTTGTATTTAGATTTAATATTTTGTGTGTTTGATTTTGTTAATAGAATTTGAATGTATTTGTATTTTTCGTGTTTTTTATACATGTATAATTTTGTAGGTTCTTAGATGTTTTATTATACATGAGAAGTAATTACTTAATGATCATTCATGCAAATGTTAAATTTTAAATTTATATACTATTAGAATTGATGTAATTTGAAACAAAATGTTTATACATACATACATACATATATTTATTAGTTAGTGCAATAAACGAAATACAACGAAATATGTTCTTTACTTGTATTGTATTAAATTTTCTTTTCAAATATAAACATTATCGCAGATCCCTCGCTGATAACATCCCTCGTAGATCTGTTGTTGTTACGTCCATTGTTAATTCAACTCTGTTACTTCCATCGCTAATTTCAAATTAGTGACAAGGTTTTTTCTGACGAAAGAATTTGTCGCTGAAGGCCGTTAAGGCTGAGAGGTATACTAACCCCCTGTCAAAATCACCATTTTGGACACCTCGGCGCCACATCAGTTTTTTACTCTCCACCATTTCCATTCTAAAACATTGGAAATACCCACCTTTCTATCACAATCTTATTAATCCTTTAAAATCTTGAAATGTGAGGAAGGGTGAGGAAGCTGGTGGGATGGTTTTTTGGGCGGAGCCGCTGGTCGGGGGCAGTGTTTCCACCGACGTTATGCATACGTGGCCAATCCGCCGGCTTTACGGGATGAGTATACCGCCCAATCTAATGACTATACCCTTTTTTTGCGAGTTAATTCAAAATATATTATTATTTTAATTTGTATTATATTTGTAGTAGAAATGAATAACAAATTTTTATTTTTATTGTATAGCACATATAAAAATAATATACATGAACTTTATGAGCTCATAAAAATGTAAAATATGTATAGGGTTAATAGCAAAAACTAACAACTATTTTTTATGTTTTTAACGATAACAACAACAATATGTTTTTTTTTTCACATTTATAAATGTTAGGAAATTGATAATGAAATTGCAAAATTTATTCAAAAACTCAACAATTCAGAAACCCATAAATGTGAATGAAGAAATAACAAAATCAAATTCACTATCAAAATTGAGTTACATGACTACAATTTGAGTTATTGTCCTCGTTAACCCATCAGACTTATTTATAGTTATGTAGCTAACTCTAAACTAACTAACAACTAAAACTAATCTTCTAACAATCAATGAATTACAAATACACCCCTAAACTATTTCAAGTCCTTTATCTCACAAATCTCCACATTGACTTGAATTTCAAACCTGAAACAAAATCCCGAAAGCAAGTTTGTGTTTCTCAAACCAAATAACAAAGTATCAAACTCCACCTATTTTGAAACACACTATCAAATTCAAATCCGAAATGCCATACCCAAATTCCAAAACTTCAATCCTGAAACAACAAATACCAAATATCACCTATCTGACCCAAACACTAATATGCACCAAAAAACGGTGAACAAAATCCGTATCCGAAATCAACCGGTTACTAATTCATGGATTCCAAAAAAACAAACAATTGTGTTTGGAGGGCGATTCTTAACAAACTTCCAACCTGAGAGGTATTAGCATCTCGCAGTTGGAATGTTGTTTATATCATAAAGCTTCTTGAAGTTTACAAATAGTGATGTTTGAAGGCTCTAAAGTTGCCATGATTTGGCAAAAGATTAGGAGTTGGTGGGGGTATCCACCCCCACAGTCTTCGTTTAATTGTTTTGTCAATAACAACCTAAATTCACAAGAACGTGAAACAATTGTTTCATGAGATCTATTTTGTGACTCTTTGGGCTATCTAGTGGGGGCGAAATCATATTCTCTTCTCTTTAGAAGCAAATTTAGTTGCGGTAAAAAATATAGATATCTTTCTTAGAATTCAATGATTGGGCTACTGTAGAGAGAAAATCGTTGTAGGAAAAAAATTGGATTGAGAAGAATTGGATTTCAAAACCGCTTTTTTAGCATTTGTGTGGGCTGCTTTGGAGTTTTTTACTAGTTTGGTTTTCGTTGTTTTATTCTTCCTTGGAACTTTTCTTGAATCGTATTAATAAGTTTGTCTTAAAAAACATACAGAAAAAATACAAGCTTTAACTTGAATATATGTTTATCATATTCAAGTATATTCAACTGTTAAGTAGATCGTCATTTACTCATTTATGCATAAAAATATCATAATTAATTAAGGTTTCCAAGAACTATCTAGAAGCATATGGGTTTTATTTTATATCCTATCAATTATTCTTTATTCTCTTTAAGTAAAATAATACATTAATTTGGAATTATGTTTGTTATAAAATTAAACTAAAGTATGCCCTCCACCATCTCAATCATTTCATTTTTATAATTAAATTAATATTCATACATACTCCTTATGTGATATATATATATATATATATATATATATATATATATATATATATATATATATATATATATATAGATTCAGGTTCAAAAAGGTACCTCTCGAAATCAAGTGCACCCGAAGGTACCAACCTAAAAAAACTTTTTTTTAATTTTTTTTCTCATAACTATGTTTAAATTAATGTTATATACATGATATATGAATTTCACATACATTCACACTTTCTGTGTCCTTAAAAATTATGTGAATGCTCCTTAAAAATTATGTGAATGCTCAATGCATATTTATGTGAATGGTCATCCATGTGAATGGTCATTTCACACCATGTGAATGGTGTGAATGACCATTCACATGATTTTTTTTTACCATTCACAAGATTTATGATGTTGCTCCTTTTAAAAAAAAGTCTTATAACGTTGTCTTATACATGTCTATTCAAAAAATATATATGTGAATGATCATTCACATTATGGTACGCTGGGTACGCTGGAATCTCATAGGTACGCTGATGAACCTGATTATATATATATATATATATATATATATATATATATATATATATATATATATATATATATATATATATAGAGGTGGGTTCAATGGAGAACCTTCATGCATCGAAAAACCTTGAAGAACCTCCATGCACCACCACAAATGCATCACAATTCCCCCGTAATGCATCATTATTTCCACGTGATGCATCAAATTCCCGCGTAATGCATCGATTTCTACATTATTTCCACGTGATGCATCAAATTCCCGCATGATGCATCGATTTCTACGTGATGCATTTCAGTTTTTCTAGCGATGCATTGTGGTTCTCCAAGGTTCTTTGATGCATAAGGTTCTCCGTTGAACCCACCCCTATATATATATATGTATGTATGTATGTATGTATGTATGTGGATATAAAATTATTTTATGTTATTAAAATACGTATCCACTATGCACATAACCTTTGGAACAATGGTATTACATGGATTAGAATAAACTATATATTATTTTTAATATTTAGTAAACGAAAAACTTAATTGCCCCACAAGTAACTACTTCTGTCAATACGTGAAGGCATAATTTACTTTTTCAAAATACATAAAAAGATAAATAAATATTAATAAAAAAAAATGCAAAAGTGGATTGAAAATGATTGATTTAACTATAATTTTATATTCAATGATACCTTCATAATCACATGATATATAAGGAGAATATAATTAAATTCAGAAATGTTATGGAACAACAAAACACACAAACATGGCAATATTTTATTTTTCGAATTTTAATTTCTTTTTTAATTGTTTTACAGAAAGTCATCAATTAAAAAGCATAGACATAACATTCCAAAAATGTATCATCTTTTTTGCTTTTACAAATTGACGCATAACGAGAGAACGATTTGATTTTTACTGTCCAAAATAATACAAAATGAAAGCAACACTTACGTTGCTTAACACATGGTTAATTTTAGATTAAAAATGATAACATAATACGTTGCTTAAAACATGGTTTCTACACGTACGTTGTAGCTTAACACCAAAATGCTTTTGGGTTCACAAATAACTTGGAATTTATTACATAACATAGCGAACGTATAACATGTACGTTCCGCATTTCACGCAATCTACGTACATTGTAAATCAATTGAAATGAAATGAAATTAAGGTTAATTATGATTGTTTGTTGATTGACTACTTTTCAATTAATTTGCTTGTTTTTTCTGTCTTTACACAAGAATATATATGTGATGTTTATACGACCGAGTTGTAACTTTATTTAGATAAAGAAGTTATAATTGTTTGAAGATTGACTACTTTATATATAACATATATAGGTAATATTGCAAAAAATCTCATGATCTTTGATGGATTTATCGATTAAGTTAGTAGATTTTTTTTTTATAATGTACAAGTCCTTGAACAATTTTTGTTTACTTAAAACTATATATTTGATTTGTTTAACAGGTTATTAAACGGTAATTGGTGGAGGGATTTAGACAATAAAAAAAAGTCCAGTGATTTAATCAAGAAAATGAATAAAGAAAATTGATTTTTTTCAATAATAAACCATTCAATGAACTAATTTATTACAAGTTAAACATGTAACAAATAAAAAAATATATGATTGTGAATAAGACAGAAATTATGTACGAACTTATGCATTCAAAATAAAAGTCTAGTGACTTAATCGATCATGAAAGTATGAAACTCCGTATTATTTTTTTATGCATGATAACCATTGTGATATATTTTTCATGCTTTTATTGTTAAAATTCTGACAATTATACTTCTGTCTACATAAAATATAATTTTTCTTATAATTATATTAATTAATTTAGTTATTTAATTTTATGAAAACTTTAATGATCTATTAATTAATTAAAGAGTTAATTACAAAAATGGTCCCTGTGGTTTGTCCTAAAATTTGGATTTGGTCCCTGAACTTTCAATTTTGCAAAAACGGTCCTTATTTTCATAGTTTGTTTGCAATTTTGGTCCCTCAACCTATTAACTTTTCTAATATGACCAAATTACCCTTTATTATGATGTAAAGTATAGGGACCATTTCTATAATTAGTTTTTAACTCTTTTTAATCTTAATTAAATAAATTATTTTTTAGTGTTACTTAAATTTAATAAACTATAAAAAACAGAAAAAAATTATTTAATTATTTATGTTGTTTCATAAATGATTTAGATATTTTTAGTCTTAATTAATTTTAATATACTATAATCAAAGTGTAAACCAATCAAAATTTATAATAAAAAATTTCATTTATGTTTAGAAATTATTGTTTAAAGGTTTCATAAATAAGAAGTTTTTTTCTTTATAATTATTTATACTGGTTCATACAATTATAATAAAAAAATATTTATGTTGATCAAACCACAAAGACCATTTATGTAATTCACTCTACTTTATTTTTAGTGTTAATTAACTTTAATAAATTATTAAAAAAAATTAGTTATGAGCTAACAGTTTAATTAAAGTTAAAAATATTAAAGAATTTAAATAAATAAAAATTTAACGTTTAATTTGACTGAGTTAAAAAAACTTCTAAATGGTCTAAGACAATCAAATTTTTTTATTTAACGTATCAATTATTTTATCGTTTTAATTTTTAATTACACCAAAAACGATTTAATATTTTAATTCCATATAACATCTTTGAGATTCATGATTAACAACTTTTATCATCAAACTTTGGTTTGTCAGACCTTTACATAAAAATCGAGAAATATAAATAGGTTTTTAATTTTTTTTTTCGTCTTTCAATTTGACTTTTCATTTAATCCGATTAAATCGACACCTTAAAAATTTAAACCATTTAGATTTATCACATTAGCATTATCACCTTGCTTTGATATAAATGTGAACAGATTGTAAAATACAATCTTTGGCCGATTTTATTTAAGAAGAAAGTAAAATATTTGACCAACAAATATATTTTTATTATAAATTTATGAACCAACATAAATAATTATAGAGTCAAATATTTTTATAATATTTTATATACGAAACTTCTAGAAAATAGTTTCTAAACATAAATGATTTTTTCGTTCATAAATTTTGATTGGTTTACACTTTAATTATAGTAAATTAAAATTAATTAAGACTAAAAATATCTAAATCATTTATGAACCAACATGAATAATTAAATATTTTTTTACATTTTTAATAGTTTATTAAATTTAAGTAACACTAAAAAATAATTTCTTTAATTAAGATTAAAAAGAGTTAAAAACTAATTATAGAAATGGTCCCTATAGTTTGAATCTAAATAAGGGTAATTTGGTCATATTAGAAAAGTTAATAGGTTGAGGGACCAAAATTGCAAACAAACTATGAAAATAAGGACCGTTTCTGCAAAATTAAAAGTTCAGGGACCAAATCCAAATTCTAGGACAAACCACAGGGACCATTTTTGTAATTAACTCTTAATTAAATTTATCAACTAAATTAAAATACCTGTCATAGCAACAAAGGTTACTTTCTTATAGTGATATTATTTGATTAATTTGGTCATGGCAATAAAGTTATAATTAATTTATATAAGATTTGATTGTTGATTCTTTATATCATATCCTTCTTACTTTCTTCAATCATTGTCTTTGTTTGGTCTTTTGTATATATATTGCATGCATGTGAATCCATGGGACTTTAATTTACGATAACCCACGTGGTTTCTATAAACAAATTTCAAAGAAATTTAAAAATAAATAAAATCTTTAAATTTTTAAAGTTTATTGGCCTAGATCTCATGTATTATATTCTTATTAATTTATTATTAGATAAAAACGATGTACGTACCATAAAAAACACACGCACACACACATATGGATCCAAGCCATTACAAAAATGTTGGTATTATGTTGGTTGCTTTGATTACTACTCGTCCCGTATGTTTGAGAGGCTTGTAGTTGTTATTATTTTAGTGTCATTACTTAATATGTTTATTGATTTTGGTTGAAATTAAAACAATATTGAAGGTTTGAAAAGCCAAACAACTCATATAAGTTTCACCAAAGTAAAGACCATGACTAGTGGTTGATGTATTAGAAAGTTATTCCATTATGTGTTAGCTTGTTCAATAACATTAAAGCCTAACAGTTTTGAAAGCTTAATAGCTTTAATTTCTTAAACCTTCATAAGGTTTCGTTGTTGGTGATGATGCCGTTGTGCAGTTTTTTGGTTGCTGGTGTTGGCGGCTTTAACTGTTATTGGCAGTTGATTTGAAATTTAACCGATTTTATCAACTCTAGTTTGTATGAGAAGCGTATTTTATATATATATATATATATATATATATATATATATATATATATATATATATATATATATATATATATATATATATATATATATATATATATATATATATATATATATATATATATATATAGGGTCGGGATCCATGGAAAACTATATTAGACTGGAGTACTGGAAAACCATATCAAATGTACATGTTCATTATGATAAAATGTTAAATTTCATGTAAAATTATAATATACATATGTTCAAAATTGCATTATGATTAACTAATTCATATCATTTACATGTTCATTAAGACAAAATGTTTAATTTCATGCAAAAATGCGTAATATACACATGTTCATGCATATTGCACATTTGAACATGTGCATATTGTTATTTTGCATGAAATGGAACATTTTATCCTAATGAACATGTAAATGATGTGAACTAGTCAATAATAATGCACATTTGAACATATGTATATTGTAGTTGTGCATTAAATTTAACATTTTACCGTAATGAACATGTGCATTTAATATGGTTTTCCAGTCAGTCAAGATGGTTTTCCATAGATCTTGAACATATATATATATATATATATATATATATATATATATATATATATATATATATATATATATATATATATATATATATATATATATATATATATGTTCAAGATCTATGGAAAACCATCTTTGACTGGAAAACTGGAAAACCATATTAAATGCACATGTTCATTACGGTAAAATGTTAAATTTAATGCACAACTACAATATACATATGTTCAAATGTGCATTATTATTGTCTAGTTCACATAATTTACATGTTCATTTGGATAAAATGTTTTATTTCATGCAAAATAACAATATGCACATGTTCAAATGTGCAATATGCATGAACATGTGTATATTACGCATTTTGCATGAAAATTAAACATTTTGTCTTAACGAACATGTAGATGATATGAATTAGTTAATCATAATGTAATTTTGAACATATGTATATTATAATTTTACATGAAATTCAACATTTTATCATAATGAACATGTGCATTTGATATGGTTTTCCAGTTTTCCAGTCTAATATAGTTTTCCATGGATCTCGACCCTATATATATATATATATATATATATATATATATATATATATATATAGACACACACACACACACACACACAAACAGGTTTTTTACATTCAGAGACTAGTGTATTACCCATTGAAAAATTTGGTTACCCGTTATGACAAATGGTTGTTATCAGAAACTGAACATACACAATCACGAGATAATCTAGGATTTGTTTCTTATTAACGTATCTTAATTTTCTAACAATGGTTTGAACAATTATACGATTTTATGTAACGTATCATGTTTAATTCTTCATAAGAATAACATGACATTTGGTTCATATATATTTTTATAATTATAATATTTGTATCCTATCGAAAGATTTATATTACCACACATTTTCTCTTGTGTTTAAATCCTACGTTTGGTTAGCATAAAACAAAACATTTTAATTGTATTTCAAGCCCAACCCCTTAGCCAGCACGACCTTAGACGTACATACCACAACATCCTGGCTATCGTCTTGCCCCAGACAATCTTCCTTAGGCTAGTGGCTTCCTTAACGCCTACCCCAACACCTTAGGGCGCATGGTGGGCAGCATGGTGATGGGATTTCAAGTGCGTCAGGGGTTGGGCAGGGTAGGGCGAGGTGGGTGGGGTGGTGCTAAGATTTCAATTAACAAAGAATCATGAAAAGTATAAAATCTTAAAAATATAAATTCTTATTGAAATCCATTAAAATTAAATGTAAATTCTTAGAAAATTTACAAAGCCTTTTAATGTCACACAGAAGTATTGATCAAAACCACATAAATATGTATGTCTTATTTGTATTTTGTATTGACACAAGGGAAATACAAGTGTTGTTGATAATTAGACTTATACTGTAAAATAGAAACCTAGTTTTTCACATGTCTTGTTTTATTACTGAACTACTATACTAACTCGTGTATAGATTGCTTTTGTGTCAAGTAGGTTGCTATACTTTTGGTACATTTCGGTCACGTACTGACTGATTAGACAAACATTTTCACATATACACAGTGGCGGACCTAGCCACCGAGGGGACCCGTTGCACAAAACGGTTCGAAAATTCAAATGAGTATATTGGTCGGACCGAACTAACAAATAAATTGTTATAATATATAATAGAAAATATAATCTAATATTCTCTTTAGTTTGCTTAATAATTTAAAATTCGTGGTCTACCGAATGATATTAAATGAGATCGTGCATGTCAATTATAATTGAGTTTATGTTTGAACTTTGAAGGTTATGATTGTGTTTGTGGTTGTGTGATGTTTCAGATTCGTTAAAATTATTTAATTGACCGGGCTAACAAATAAATATTTAAAATTTAAAATAGAAAATATAATCTAATATTCTCTTTAGTTTGCTTAATAATTTAAAATTCGTGATCTACCAGAATGATACTAAATGAGATCGTGCATGTTAGTTATAATTGGGTTGAAGGTTATGATTGTGTGATATTATCAGATTCGTTAAAATTATTTAATTGACATTCATTACTATCACTTTCCAATAACCTAATTTTGAAACTTTTATCTATCGATAGATTTTATAAAACATACGATTAACAATTAACAATTAAAGTGTAATTATTAAACCAAATAAATACAAACTTTCTAGGCTCAAATATCATTGAGTTTTTGTATAATTTGAGCTAAAAATATTATTGGTTATAATTTGGATAAAAAGATTTGGTTTTATTTGTTATATTATTATTATTTATTTAGTTATTTAGACATTAACTTTTATTTTTTTTGTTTCATTTGAGGTATACATTTTTTAATCAAGTTGCACACTACGAAATGAGATTATTGGGGAAGGACCCGTTGCACGGGCTACCCCTCCCCAAAGCATAGGTCCGCCTATGCATATACAAATTAGCTTATCATCATACATGCATATAGACCCATAAATGATGATGTTGCACATAATTGCTTTTTTTTTTTTTTGCATCTAGTCGGTTCACATATTATTTAATGAGATAATTAACAAATATAATACTAGGTAAAGTTTTAACTAATAGAACCAATCATACGGTTAATCAATACCTAGCTCTGACGGATTTTATAATAATTATAATACTTTACAATGAATGACAACTAAGACATGGAAATTTACGTTGATTTTCTAGAATATAAATTCTTCATTACTAAAACGAGAATGTACAAAAGTTAGCAAGGTCGTTCGACCAACCACCTTTTCAGCATAGTGAAACTGAAATGATAAAATGGAGAATTGTGTTTGGAAGAGATATCTTTCATTGGAGACTAGCTCTGTATTTATATACAATTCAGATAAGGAAGAGAGAAAAACTGTGACTAACTAACAATTAACAAACTTAACTGTTAACTAACTAATTAAATAACAAATTAGTAACAGCTTCCAACAGTTTCAGTAGCTTAACATCCCCCCCTCAAGATGGATCCTGATGAATATCTCGAAGGTTCATCTTGGACAGAAGAAACTGAAATTGAGGTCCATACAAGCCTTTAGTGAAGAGGTCTGCTACTTGCTTATCTGTTGAGATATGCTTCGGTAGAACAAAACCCAACTTGAACTGTTCACGAACTAGATGACAATCTATATCTAAGTGTTTTGTTCGTTAATGAAAAATCGGATTTTCGGTTATATGAATGGCTGATTTGTTGTCACACCATAGGGCAACTGGTATCTGGAACTTGATCTTCAAATCTCTAAGAATATAGCTAATCCATAGAAGCTCACATACAGTTGCTGCAAGACTCCTATATTCAGCTTCACAAGATGATTTCGAAACTGTTTTTTGTTTCTTTGTTTTCCATGAAATAAGAGAAGAACCCAAGAATATGCAATAACCAGTGAGTGACCTCCGAGTATCCTTACAAGCTGCCCAATCAGAATCACTATAGGCTGTAAGTGTTATTGGTGTAGAATCTTTGTTAAAGAAAATTCCCTTTGATGGACAACCCTTTAGATAGTTCAACACATGAATAGCAGCCTTCCAATGAGTTGTAGTAGGACAATGAAGAAACTGACTTAGTTGTTGAACTGCATAACTAATGTCAGGTCTTGTGAAGTTTAAGTAAAGTAAACGTCCTACTAATCTTCTGTATTTTCCTGGATCAGCAAGTAATTTTCCTCGTTCAGAGGATAATTGAACATTTTTTATCACCGGTGTAGAAACCGGTTTTGCTCCTGTAAGACCTGCTTCTGAAATAATGTCAATAGTATATTTTCTTTGATTTACATACAGCCCTTCTTCTATTTTCAACAACTCAATCCCAAGAAAATAACTGGCTTGGCCTAAATCTTTGATCGTAAAAACCTTATGTAGCATCTGTTTGACTTCTTTAATGCAATCCTCATTTGGACTTGTGAGCAGAATATCATCCACATAAACCACTAATGCAATAAATTTTTCTCCTTCTCCTTTAGTAAACAAACAGTGATCATGAGAAGATTGCAAAAAACCATATTTGAGAAGGTTGTTGCAGAATTCAATATGCCACTGACGACTAGCTTGTTTCAAGCCGTATAGAGACTTGTTTAGTTTACAAACTTGTCCTTGTTTGACTTTGTTGTAGCCTTGTGGTGGACTAAGATAGACTTCTTCATCCAAATAACCATGTAAGAAAGCATTGTTAATATCCAATTGATGTAAAAACCAATTGTTAGAAGTAGACAAGGATAGCAAAATCCTGATAGTAACAATTTTTGCAACTGGAGAAAAATTATCAAGATAATCAATACCATATTTTTGGTTGTACCCTTTTGCAACTAGCCGTGCCTTGTACCTTTCAACTGTCCCATTAGGATTTAGTTTCACCTTATGGACCCATTTTGATCCAATGGGTTTTTTAGTTGGCGGCAGTGGTACTATGGTCCAAGTATTATTTTCTTCCAAAGCAGTAAGTTCCTTATCCATTGCTTTTACCCATTCAAGATCTTCACAAGCTTGCTCATAGGAAGAAGGTTCATTCAACGAAGACACTGAAGTAAGAAAACTTTTGTGATGATCTGTAAGAAGAGTAGATTGAGTGTATGGAAAAGTAGGAGGAGAATGTGGTGAGGTATGTAGTTTTGACTTTTCTCCAGTAACACCAGCTTTCAAATCACAGTGCATAACATAATCATTATGCCAAGAAGGAGTCTTTCGAATTCTTGTTCCAACTCGAATCTGATCCTGATTTGTAGGTTGCTGATCTTCAAAAATGCTTTCTTCATTACCAGTTTCATCTATATCAAGCAAATCAGGATCATAATCATTCGAAGGTATAAAATCATGAGATTGTACCTCAAAATTTGTTTCTTCAACCTGAGTTTCTGGAATAACAGTTTGGACGATCGGGGCATCGTCTTTTCCCTTAAAAGGAAAAAGATTCTCATAAAAAATCACATCTCTTGACATGATTATCCTTTTATCATGTAAGTCATACAATTTGTATGCCTTTTGACCTGGATTGTAGCCAATAAAACAGCACATTGTTGCCTTGAATCAAACTTAGTTTTGTGAGGTCTGACATTTGTTGCAAAAGCCAAGCAACCAAAAACCTTGAGATTAGAATATGATGGACATTCTTTATGCAACCTTTCATAAGGAGTCTTCCACTTTAGAACCTTTGTTGGGAGAATATTGATGATGTAAGTTGCCATTAAGATAGCATGTCCCCAAAAAATAATTGGCAACTCTGATTGAGACATTAAAGCTCTTGCAATTTGCAAAAGATGTTGATGTTTCCTTTCAACTCGACCATTCTGTTGAGGAGTATAAGGTGTTGTCTTCTGATGGATAATTCCTAAGGAAGAAAAAAGTTTGAAACAATTTTGATTAACAAATTCAGTTCCATTATCAGTTCTGATAATTTTTACCGAAGTGTTAAATTGATTTGAAGCATAAGCAAAGAAATTGGATAATGTGTGAAAGATTTGAGTTTTATCACTCAATAAGAATGTCCATGTTGCTCTTGAAAAATCATCAACAATTGTCAAGAAGTAAGAGCAACCTGTTATAGTTTTGCTTTTATAGGGCCCCCAAAGGTCTGCATGAATTATCTGAAAAATTCCATCAGCAATTGACTCACTTGTAAGAAAAGGAAGTCTCTGTTGTTTAGCATGGTGACAGGGCATACATGGCTCTTTACAAGAAATATCCTTTGTTGAGATAAAATCCAAATGACTCAACACATCAAAAGAAGAATGTCCCAGCCTTTGATGCCAAACATGTACTGACAGATTCTTTATTCTGTGCTACATTACAGCTTTCTGAAATAGAGTTGTTACAGTAGGAAAGAAAATTAGTAATGCTACTATTTTCCAGTATGTAGAGATTTCCCACCACTTTTCCTACTGCCAGCACTTTATCAGTACCCAGGTCCTGCAAAATGCAGTATTTAGGAAAGAATTTGAACACAATCTGCGCAGAATTAGACAAGGCTTGTACCGATAGTAAGTTGCATTTGAATTCTGGTACATGTAGAACTTCTCTTAAAATCAATTTTGGGCTTAATGTAACCAAGCCTTTGTGAGTAACAGACTTTATTGAACCATCAGGTAAGAAAATAGGAAAACTGCCCTATTTATAAATCTTCTCAATGCATTCCAAACTAGCACACATGTGTGCTGTGGCTCCAGTATCGATAATCCAAGTGTTTTTATTAAATTCATTGTTTTGTAATGAATTTAACATAGAGATGTTCATACCTGCAAAATCTCCAAAGTGAGAAAAGTTTGCGAAATGTTCATTCTGCTGGTTTGCCTTTATAAACTGGCCAAACTGTTGAAGTAATAGATCCATGGAACTATCACTTTGTGCAGGTTGAGGCTGATCAGAAGCTTGCAGAGGATTATCTTCTTGAATCACCAAATTGGCAGAATGATTTGCTTTCCTTTTCTCTTTAAGATCTTTATACCAATCAGGATATCCATGAATTTTGAAACATACATCTCTAGTATGTCCATTAACTTTGCAGAAATCACAGTAACGATCATTGTTTGATTTTGTTTTTGAATCATATTTTGATTTGTTTTGAAATGATTTTCTGTTACTGTGATTTTGTATGGATGATTTTGCAAGAAGTGCAGTAACTTCAGTGGAATTTGAGAAATTAATTTGAACTTCTCGTTGTTTCTCAACACTCAAAGCCATCGAATATGCTTTGTGTACAGAAGGTAATGGATCCAGAACTAAAATTTGATTTCTCAAATTATCATAGTTATCATTGAGTCCCATCAAAAATTGCATTAAACGAGTTGAAGAGTTTAGATCTGATAAAGCTTTTCCAGATCCACAGGTACAAGTAGGTAACTCAATAATGCAACTCAATTGATCCCATAGTTGTTTGAGCTTAGTATAGTATTTGGATAGAGATGAGTCACCTTGATTGATCGATGCAATTTGCCTTTGTAGCTGATATATCAGAGGACCATTTCTTTCTCCGAAGTGTTCTTCCAGATCCAACCAGAGTTCTCGAGCAGTAGTTGAGAACACAAAAGCTCCAACAATTTCTTTAGAGATTGCATTGAGCAACCAAGAACGAACCATGCAATCACTGCTGATCCAATCATCTAACTCAGTACCTTCATCAGTCGGTTTCGGTTGTGTACCATCGATGAATCCATCTTTCTTCTTTGCTCCTAAGGCAATTTGAATGGAATATTTCCATTGCATGTAATTTTCATTTCCGCTTAACGGATTTGAAATCAAAAACATATTCGGATCATTGCTTTTGGTATTTAAAGCATTTGATCCAGATTGGTAGGGATGAATGTTAGAGTTAGGTGTTTGAGGATTCATGCTGAAGATTTATGAGAAATTAGGTTTACGAAAGATCAGTTAAGAGATCTGTTGTGGCTCTGATACCATTTCAGCATAGTGAAACTGAAATGATAAAATGGAGAATTGTGTTTGGAAGAGATATCTTTCATTGGAGACTAGCTCTGTATTTATATACAATTCAGATAAGGAAGAGAGAAAAACTGTGATTAACTAACAATTAACAAACTTAACTGTTAACTAACTAATTAAATAACAAATTAGTAACAGCTTCCAACAGTTTCAGTAGCTTAACACACCTAGAGTTGTCGTAAACACATATCACATATTACTAGATAGATTAGGGTTTGTATATATAAATGACTTAGGCTATGTTTGTTTACCTCTTAATGTAATCATTAAGAGGTCATTTTACCTTTGAATGACTTCTTAATAATTCTATTAAAAATTAAACAAACAACCCCTTAACCTAATTGTATAGATGGACGTACTTAGGTCTTAGAGTCTACTACTATATCAATACCGTATTTATGATTGTATTGTATTTTAACATATGTGATAAATTTTATTCGACACATATGCTTTTAAGCCTTTAACCTAAGATCCATATATATGTTGCATGCATGTGCATCCTAAATTGACTACTTTCAACCGGCCTCTAGCTGATATTTCTAAGATTGATAAAATGATTTTAATTATTTATTTTCCAATGTTAGTAATTATCATCCTCCAACCTCTTGAAGGTCTACTTAAATGTGTATTAATTAATAAATTCTACTTATTATTAAGAATTTATGAAAACTTTGAAAATATCAAATTCGAATGACATCGATCTATTGTAGCAGTGATCAATGTGTTTTCCAACAAAATGATCAATTATAAGTTTAAATCTAACTTGAGACAAAATGTGATATATATATATATATATATATATATATATATATATATATATATATATATATATATATATATATATATATATATATATATATATATATATATATATATATATATATATATATGTTCAATGGAGAACCTATATACATCGAAAAACCTTGGAGAACCACAATGCGTCGCAAGAAAATCGTAATGCATCACGCGGGAAGTCGATGTATCACGCGAGAATTTGATGCATCATCTGAAAAGAATGATGCATGACGCGGGATTTTGATATATATATATATATATATATATATATATATATATATATATATATATATATATATATATATATATATATATATATATATATATATATATATATATATATATAGGGTTAAGTTCCATGGAGTCCCATATTAGAGTGGAGTCTCATATTAAATGTACATGTTCATTACAATAAAATGTTTTATTTTATACAAAAGTATAAGTATACACATGTTCAAAAGTGCATTACAATTGACGAATTCACATCATTTGAAGTTATAACGATAAAAAAATTCTATATCAAGCAAAATTATAATATTTAAACAATATGCACATGTGATCTGATGATGCACTTTGAACAAGTGCATATTGTATTTTTGTATGAAATATAACATTTTTACCGTAATGAACTTCAAATTATGTGAATTGTTCAACAGTAGTACACTATTGAACATTTATATATTACATTTTTGAATGAAATAAAATATTTTATTGTAATGAACATGTACATTTAATATGGACTTCAGGACTCCATTCTAACATGGGACTCCATGGAACTTATATATATATATATATATATATATATATATATATATATATATATATATATATATATATATATATATATATATATATATATATATGTGTGTGTGTGTGTATTGAGGTTCTATGAGGCACCACGATGCATTGTGAACCGGGGGAACACAAAATGCACAATATATTAAATAACGATGCAAGGACATAATTGAAAGTTTAAACAATTATTTAGTTAGATTTAAATATTTAAAATATTCTATATTCAAATAACCATATATATATTATGATATTTGCTAAAATTGTGGAGTTTTTAGTTAGAATAGATTGCATTTTTTTTTACTTTCTATCCATGCATGTCTTCATACGGTTTTCATCTCCACACTTGTAGCTAGACATCCGATTGAAATTGAATTTATATGCAAATCTTCAATGCATAAACATTATTGAAATTGAATTTATATGCATACTGATATATGCATTTGTGAACTACAATCAATCTGCGGCCGCTAAGTCTTAAAGTCGACGCATAATGCATTTCAAAAGAGATGCAACTCAAACCTTCATAAACACATACTTCGATTATGAACTAAACACCCTACCGATTGAACCCAAAACTAACTAGGACATAAAAAACCCAAAATACGAAATACACACTTCGATTATGAACTAAACACCTCAATGAACACGAAATATGCAACAATGCACTTCCATTTAACAAAATAATCGAGTTGCAATGACGAAAAAAAAACTGGTTGTTCGCACGTGAATGTTTGCTTTTCCCCTTTTTTTTAAAACCCTTGAACCGTATGCATTGTATCTGTGTACTTGAAGAACAAAGTTTAATCTATTTAAGTATGCATGAGTGATTTTCGGGATAAAGATGGAGGGAGGAATCTTGAGCGAAATCCGGAGCAAATACGATTATGGAAGGGGAGGGCTAGAATCGCGGTATGCAACAAAGGATCAAGGAATGTGAATTTTAGCTAAATGAACCTTCTTCCAATTTTGCCCCTCCGTGCGTGATATGTTGTGCACCGGTGCAACAAAGTTCAACTTAATTACCCTTTTGCCACTAAAATCTGATCCATTGAAATTATAGATCTAACGGTGTATGGAGGTTCCCAAGATGCATAATGCATACAGATTCTCCATAGAACCTGACCCTATATAGATATATATATATTGTCTTTTACAAAAATAAAGATTTATAAAATACAGCCGACAATGAGACTGATGTTTGTTCTTACTCTCCTGTCTACTTCATGTTAGCTTCTGTTGGAATGTAAAAGCTTCCAACATGGAAACAATCTTTCATAGCGCATATTAGCATCATCATCGATCTTGGACCTCGTGTTATATTTTTATATATATATTACTCTTTTAATATGCCTCTCTCTCTCTCTCTCTCTCTCTCTCTCTATATATATATATATATATATATATATATATATATATATATATATATATATATATATATATATATATATATATATATTATAGTGTCACCATTTGCATTTTAAAACTTTTCAATGGACAAAAGTGTTTTCCATTGCTGTTGACAGTATGCAAGACAGCAAGAACCCTAATTGATCAGTCGTGGCAGATATATTAAATACAAACTTTACATAGTTTTTGTACATTAAATCTCAAACTTTTGTATTAATTAAATTCCATGTTGGATCTTGAGACTTAGCTCACAGAAATTAATCTGAAAATTAATACAGATTAAATAATTGATTCCTTATTATTAATTGTTGGAAATTAACTACTGGCCGGATCGAATATCATTGTTCGGTTTTTGTTTTGAACCCTTTATTTTTCAACTTACATTCCAAAGCTACCTGTGACAAGGAACATAGAGGGGTTAAAGTTTTCGATCCGACTAAATGTGGAAAGTTAACCATGGCTCGAGACCCTCGAATCTTGAAAGCTGCTTGATCATACGCCAGTGCGGCTTCTTCGGGTGTGGAGAATGTTCCCAGCCAAATTCGAGCGCCTTTCTTACACGGGTTTTTTATCTCGGCTGCAAACTTCCCCCACGGCCTTCGTCTTACGCCTCTAAACCTTCTCCAATCTTTACTTCTTTGATCATTTTTCTTTACTTTTTCGACTTTTCCAAGGGTGAAATCGACTTTGAACTGTGCTAATTTCTCAGTTGAATCCTGTGAATTCCGGCCATGAAGTGATGGTTCACCTTCCCAATTCGTAACCTGAAAGACAACACCATTTGAATTGTCTAAATTACCAAGATTTAACGATGAATTGGATCGACTGTAGCTTGGAGTACTCGGGCTGTGTGTTGACTCACTGCATGAACTCGTGAGTATATTATCTTGAAGAAATGGATTGAAGACGCTGTTGCTAGGGCTACTATTAGACACTCCTGATTTGCATGAACTTATAACAGACGAAAGAGAATCGACATATGTGTCGACACAGAACGACGGCTCGATGCCTTGATCGAACGAAAATGGGCTTGTGAAGCTTGAACTACGGCTGAAATGTGGCTCACCGGCCGGGGGAGAATTATTTGTCACCGGAAAAAGACACGAGAAGTCGGGATCTTCATCAAGAAGGTGTTTACGAAGAAATTCGAGCATGGCAGAATCAGAATCTGAGAGACTGTCTGACATTTTTAAAATTCAAAATTACTGGTTTTTTAATCAAAAGTTAGGTTTTTTGGCTGCTAAATTTTGGTGTTTGAAACGAATGGTTTGAAGTTCATGGGTAGAACTTCCTTTTATAGCCAATAATTAAATAGATATTAAAATAACGAAAATGAATAACTTTTTGCGTTATTGAATTCGTAAAGTATATATAATTTCTAATTTTATTTTTAAATTCTTATAAACCCTCCAAAATATTACTTATGAAAAAAATAATAAGAATTATATGTATATATTTGAATATTTTAATTGAAAATTACGTCTTTTAATTAAGATTCATCTACTTTTTCATTTGTATTTTTAATTGATATATTTAAAAAATAATAATCATACATTTTATAACGATAAAAAAATGTTAAAACCCAAAATTATTTTTTCATTGTACAAAAAAACTTCCAATCGACTAAAACTTTTTAAATTTGGGTTTTTTTTTTCAAAATATATATGACATGCAACCGGCTAACTTGATGACATGTAAATTCTTTCAAATAGTTTTTTGCATAAAGACCTCCAATTAGTTCAGTTTTTTCAATTAAAAACCCAAATCATTTTTCATTGTACAAAAAATCTCCAACCAACAAAAATCATTTAAATTGAGTTTTTTTTCACCGATTTTATTTTGATGATATGAAGATTCATTTATAATTTTATAACTAAACAAAGAACATGTTCTCCGATGAAACCTCCACCCCTCTAGCGAACCTCACTGCTCTGGCTGATCATATTCAGAAGCTAAATTGAAACCTAAATAAACGAAATCGAAATTAAAATTGAACCAAAAAATATAACTTGTGAACAAAAAACGAAATCGATTCCATCGACACAAATGAAGCTGAAATTCAAGATTAATACGCAAAAGTTATCGAACATACATATATATAATAAACAACCTTGAACACAAAGAGAGAATGGAGTAATCGAAACTCTAAAATCTGAAAGCATGGCTGCGTTGGAAATCCAAACTCTAAAATCTCGATGTGTTAATCCAAACCAAACATGAATTGAAATGCAACTAAAAATACATAAAATACAAATGATTTGATGGAATGCATATCTCACAAAAAAAAATTCACAGACCAAACGCCATTAAAGGTGTGTTTGGGTTGCAATCAAATGACAAGTAGAGAATTATGAGGAAGACAATGTATATAAGCTAATTTAAAATACATTCATCAAACTGGCTTTCATTTAATTTATCAAAAGTATATAACTTAAAAGCAATTTACATTCCATGTCATAAGGTGAATTTTTTTTAAAAGTTAAGTAAGCATAAGAAGTTGAAACTCGTGAGAGTCATGCCTTAGACAATTTACATTCCAATCATGGTTTAGAAATCCAAATGCAAGGGCGGACCTAGTTTAGGTTTGGAGGTAGCACGTGCAATGGGTCTCCTCCCAAATAGTTTCATAGTGGAAAATTTTAAAAATTTTATATGTGCAACCAGTAAAGTTTTATGTGTCCAACTTATAGTATTAAAAAAATTATTTGTGCAACTTTATTAAAAGAATTTTAATTCCTCAAAAAAATTGATTGCCTAAACAACTAAATAATTAATTAATACAATAAATCAACAACATCAATTCATATTTCAAAAATTGAAACCCAATATCCAATACTAATTTTTAAACACATTAACCCAATATTAGTTTTAAGTTTTAACCCAATTTCAATCTCGATAATAATTTTAATTTAAAAACCCAATTTTTTTTCCTAATCTTTTATCTTTATACATTCACTACAAGAAATAATACATTTAGGGACAAACCTTTTAGGGACAACATGCCGTTGTTTCTAAAAACGTACATTTTGAGACCACAAATCGTCCCTAAATGTATTTTTAGGAAATGCAAAAAAATTTAAGCTTTAGGGAGAGGAAGTTGTGTCTAAAAGGTTAGCGGGAGATTTCCCTCCACCGCGAATTTTTTTTAAACCCTTTAGAGACCACAAGTTGTCTTTAAAAGCTATAAAAAAATTTTAATTTTTTTTTAAATTTTATTAGGGTTTTTTTAAACCCTTTAGAGACCACAAGTCGTTTTTGAAAATTATAATTTTTTTTTTTAATTTTATTAGGGTTTTATTAAAAATTTTCAGATATATATCTGATTAAATAATTATATTTTTTGAATAATATTTGTTTACTAAAATTTCAGTTTTTGTGAAAGGTTTTATCCACCCCTCCACCTCAAGGCAGAAAGGCGACCGTCGACGACTATACACAGCCGTACGTCTCCGATCTCTTTCAACTCCGATCGTACCTCTCTCACCGGCGCTTCTCAACATCTCTCACAGCCTAATCGATCGATACTCGATATCTCTCTCACCGGCGAGCAACTATCTCTGTCTACAGCCTAATCGATCAATATATTTGTCACCGGCAAAGGCTGCACTCGATATCTCTGGTATTCCGGCGAAGGTATGATATACATACATATTTATTTAGCCGATATATACATACATTCTTCTGTTATGTGACATTTATTCATATCAATCGATCCTAAATCGGTTTTTTGCTTTACAGTCGACATTTTTTGCTTCGACCTAAATCAGTTTCCATTGTTGTTAATTTCTTGATTATCCTTTTAATATTGATTGGCATCAGGTTTATTTTGATTTCCCCTGTGTGAATCTCGAAGGCTGTTGGGCTATATAAGGATTGAGATTGGCACCTAGACATTCAATTCAAAAGCAACCTGGGATCTCCTAATCAGTAAGGTATGTTTATTAATTTATTGTAGCAGAATTTAAGCTCAAGTATGTAAGGCCGATGCTGTTATTTTGCCTTGAACAGGGCCACTTATGTGAAAACCACCCCTTACGGGGCAGTTCTCACCAGTCTAGGTCCCACATCATGCAATACGATATCAACCATAACTAAGATAGAGTAATTAATTGCGGAATTAAAAATTACAGTACAAAATATTAGGATTTAAGTTTAATACAGTTACGGTTTTCAAATTAAACTTATAAAGGGCACAAGTCTAATCTAAATAATATCATCATATTATCAAAATAAATCTACCCAGATCACCACAATATCATCATCCAATTAGTACCAAAATGGGATCGCTGAGTAGAGGTCTATGAAACTTCTGTCTTGAGCGTGAAAGACCTAAGAACTAGGTCCGGCAGGTGACTTTCCTTTGCTTTTTCCTGTAAAATTATAATGCAACATCTGTAAGCAAAGCTTAGTGAGTTTATAGATTTTCAATATTAACATGCGTGTCAAGCGGGGTCATAATTCTAAGCGTGATAAGTCTTGGCTGCCGCTACAGCCCTCATCATGATTGAGATATAGTATCTTAAGATCGGATGATGTTCAAACCACACTCACGCTTATATCGTGGGGATCAGCCACATACTGGGCTAGCTACCAGTAGGTCAACATGGCCGAACATCGGAGGTCATTACCAAGTTCGTGAGAACTGGTGGAATAGCCGGGTCTAGAACAATAGACCATAAGGGCTAGTCAAGCTGAATAAATCTTATCAAATCTGATCAATGTAGTAAGCATAAGTCTTAGAAGTCATGATAGCAACGAATCATAAAGCAAAGTCTGAAGCGCTAATAAATGCAATATGAAATGATAAGCAAATAGCTATCATGATTCACTGGGCAACACCCATCCATGGTGTGCACAGGTCTCAATCCAGCTGATAAATGAATGTCAAATAATGTAACAGCATCAATATATCTCAAACGGATCTTTGCATGTTCAATTTGAATATCTATAACTCACAGTGTTGGGTCTTGGTCAAACAGATATATGAATCTGCCACCTGAGTTATCTCAGGATTTTATCAATCTGTTCTTTGTCAAATCACGTCTCTGACCCGCTTTAAATCTTTTAAAATCTTTGTCTAAATGTTCAGAATTTCACTGAACCTGTCCAGAATTATCATATCATACCATATCAATATCATATCATTATCATCATTCTCTTTGGTTGTTTAAAATCTTTATTTTTATCTGATTTTGATAACTTGTTCGGTCATAACTCATTTAATTCCTTAGACTAGGAACAGAATCATATTTTCATATATATTCGAGTCTAGGGTGATAGATTCGAACTCATGTATTCAAGTTTGGGGCATTAGATTCGAACACATATCATTCGAATCTGTTGGCTTAGATTCGAAGCTTCTATAGAATAGATTCTAAAGAATAGATTCGAATTAGTGATATAGATTCAAGCCATCCATGCATATAGACTCGAAGCATGCATATAGATTTGAATTTAAGACTTAGATTCGATGCACATTCCTAGATTCGAACATATAGATTCGAACCTACATAATCTCGAATCTAGATGATTAGATTCGAACCATTCACACAATTCGAATCTAATTAGGTATTTTCGAATCTAACTCCATTTCGAGTCTGTTCTATGCATTTTCGAATCTGATCATAACATCCTCGAACCTGATCATATTTACAACTCTAAAACTTGAATTTCTAAGACATAAATCATGTATATAATCAATATTAAACCTATGTTCGATTATCTTACACTTATTCTAGTTAAATCCGCTAAAAATAGCTTTAAATTTAAAAAAAACTTAATAGATTCGAGAATACCGTATATATATAAAACGTAAAAATACAAAAATCTTACCTCAATTCGTATGAATTCGTGCAGGAACTAGTATAATCACGTAGTATTCGCCGAGATCTTCCTATCGGTATATTTATCTTGATAATCGGACGGTCGGTTTAGGAGAAATTCTAGAGAGAAGTTAGAGAGAGAAAGCTAGAGAGAGAGTTTTAGAGAGAGAGAGTTAGAGAGAGAGGCTGAATCTGAATTGTGAGTCTAATTTCTCGTTTATATACGTCGTCTAGTTACATTTGCTAGTTAACTCACTTTCATTGTTGTATATTATATCTCTTTTATTTAATTTTCCTTAATAATTAAATAAATTCATAAATTAAATATTTATATAATTTAATTTAATATTTCATTATTAATTAAATTATAATTCAAATAATTCAACATTATTGCATTATCGGTTCAAAATATTACTGAGTTTATGACTAGATCAAAATTAGGTTGTTACAGAATGGGCTCCACCACGCACAAACTTCGTCCCCGAAGTTAGCTACGTTCGAACAGACTTGGATAAGTAGCTTTCATAACATCTCTCGATTCCCAAGACTGATGCGAACCTTTGTGGTGTTTCCACTGGACGAGCACCATCTGTATCTCTTTATTCCGAAGCTTTTTGGTCTTCGAGTCCAGAATACGTTCTGGCTCTTCAACCACGCGAAGCTTCTCATCAATCTGCAGGTTAACATGTGGTATCTGAACTTCCCTTTCATCAGCTAAACTCTTTCTTAGATGACTAACATGAAATACAGGATGTATTCCAACTAAGTCAGTCGGTAGTTCAAGACGATAAGATTGATTTCCAATCTTTTCCACAATCTTAAACGGACCGATAAATCTTGGAGCTAGCTTGTTTCTTTTAATAAATCGCACCACATTCTTCATTGGGGATACTTTCAGCATCACCCAATCGTTAACCGCAAAGCTTATTGATCTATGCCGGTTATCATAATATGACTTCTGCCTGCTCTGAGCTTCAAGAATATTTCTTCTAACAAGTTGAATCTTTTCGTGTGTCAACTGTAGAAGAGCAGGTCCTGCTATTGGCGATTCGCCTGTTTCACGCCAACAGGTGGGAGTTCTGCACTTTCTTCCGTACAAAGCTTCAAAAGGAGCCATCTTGATCGTTGAATGATAACTGTTATTATATGAGAATTCGACCAACGGCAAGTGGTCATCCCAGTTACCACCTAGATCAAGAATGCAGGCACGAAGCATATCTTCTAGAGTTAAGATAGTACGCTCACTCTGGCCATCTGCATTTGGATGATAAGCAGTACTCATAGAAATCCGAGTACCCATCCCTTCTTGTAATGCTTGCCAGAATCTGGATGTGAAGCGACTATCTCGATCAGAAACGATAGACTTTGGCACACCGTGTCGTGAAATAATTTCAGTGATGTACAGCTGCGCCAATCTATCGAGAGAATAAGTTTCTTTCATCGGAATAAAATGTGCTGATTTCGTTAATCGATCCACGACTACCCAGATGGAGTCGTGCTGTCTTTTGGTCTTAGGCAACTTCGTAATGAAGTCCATTGTTATATGCTCCCACTTCCATTCAGGAACTGGCAGTGGTTGCATATCCCCGAAGGGCTTCTGATGTTCTGCCTTAACCATCTGACATATTCTGCAGCTTTCAACACATTTTCCAATGTCCTTCTTCATTCCTGGCCACCAGTAATCAGCTTTCAGATCAAAATACATCTTTGAGCTGCCAGGATGAATAGATAACTTGGACTGATGAGCTTCGGACAGAAGAGTGCTACGAATAGAACCATATTTAGGAACCCAGATTCGGTTTCCCTTGAGACAGTGAAGTCCCAAATGGTTCAGAGTTAGAAATTGTAATTGCCCTTTTAGATTTTCAGAATCTATGTTCTCTTCTTTCAGCGCTTCAGTTTGAGCAGCTCGAATATATTCAATAAGATCAGAAGAGAATATAACTGGAGTTAGGGCATAACAGCACTTTTCAGGATACACTTTTCTACTCAACGCATCCGCGACAACATTTGCTTTGCCGGGATGATATAAGATCTCGCAGTCATAATCCTTGATAAGCTCCAAGGATCGACGCTGTTTCATGTTCAGATCTTTCTGAGTAAAAAGGTATTTGAGACTCTTATGATCGGTGTAGAGCTGACACCGAGTCCCATAAAGATAATGCCGCCAGATTTTTAGAGCAAAGGTGACGGCAGCCAACTCAAGATCATGAGTTGGTGCACTTTTCTCGTAATCCTTTAATTGCCTTGAAGCGTAGGCAATTACTTTTCCCCTTTGCATAAGAACACATCCTAAGCCAGTACCAGAAGCGTCGCTGTAAACAACGAAATCGTCGTTACCTTCTGGCAAGGCTAGGATCGGCGCTTGAATCAACTTTTGTTTCAGAATATCGAATGCCTCTTGCTGTTTATCGGTCCAAACGAAAGGAGTATTCTTCCGTGTTAGCATTGTAAGCGGCACAGCAATCTTTGAGAAGTCCTTTATGAATCGCCGATAATAACCGGCCAATCCAAGGAAACTTCTTATCTCTGAGGCATTGCGAGGTGTTTGCCACTTCTGAACAGCCTCGACTTTTGAAGGATCAACGGAAATTCCTTCGCCAGAAACAACATGGCCAAGGAACTGGATCTATAAGAATTAAGATAGAAATTCAAATTCTGAGGTGAATCATAGAATAGTTAAGGAAACAGCTCAAGACTTATATAATAGAAATTATACCTGTCTGAGCCAGAATTCGCACTTAGAAAACTTTGCATAGAGTCTTTCTTTTCTTAATAACTCTAGCAATTGCCGTAGATGAATAGAATGATCAGCCTCCGTTTTGGAGTAAATCAGAATATCGTCTATGAACACGATAACTGATTTATCCAACATTGGTCTGCACACACGGTTCATGAGATCCATGAATGCCGCTGGTGCATTTGTCAAGCCGAACGGCATCACGAGAAATTCGTAATGGCCGTATCTTGTACGGAAAGCTGTCTTTGGAACATCTTCTTCTCTGACTTTTAACTGATGATACCCAGATCGGAGATCTATTTTCGAAAAGTAACTGGCTCCTTGTAACTGATCAAACAGATCATCGATTCTGGGCAGAGGATACTTAGGGGGTGTTTGATACCCCTTATTGGGGCTCTTATTGACCAAAACTCTTATTCGGTAAGAGGTTTCTGTGATAAGGGTGTTTGATACTGATAAGTGATAAGAGGTAAAATCCTCTTATCCTTGTGCTTTTTGATAAGAGATAAAAACCCACTATTCTTCCTCTTATCAAAATTGTATATTTGAATTTTTTTTTTAAATTTTAGAATATTGATTTGATTCTTGCTAGAATAATAGTTTGATTATATACTTGATTATTGATTTGATTCTTGCTATAATAATGAACGATTATGTATTTCTATTTAAAATATATTCCTTATTTATTTTTAATTTGTTATAATTTTTTTGTTGCTAGTGTTATGATTGTATCATCTTATCATTTATAATATAAAGTTTGATATGATTTAAAAATAAATTAACAGTTTATTTAATTTAAATTAATAAAAATAACAGTTCGTACATTTATTAATTTACAAATCATACTGTCTTATTGGATCCTCTTATCAGACTTTAGGACCACCTCTTATCAATCAGAAGTGAGAATCAGACATCAGATGTTTTCCTCTTATGCAATCAAACAGCACCTTATTCTTTATTGTAACCTTGTTCAACTCGCGGTAATCGATGCACATACGGAAAGTTCCGTCTTTCTTTTTAACAAATAGTACTGGTGCACCCCACGGAGAAGAACTTGGTCGGATAAACCCCTTCTCCAACAGCTCTTGCAGTTGCTTTGACATTTCCTGCATTTCTGCAGGTGCAAGTCTGTATGGAGCTTTTGCGATAGGAGCCGCACCAGGAACCAAGTCAATACTGAACTCGACTTGTCGTTCCGGTGGCACTCCAGAAATATCGTCAGGGAATACGTCTGGGAACTCACAGACGATAGGAATATCAGATAATGATTTCTTTTGGGCTTCAGAGATAGATTCAGATGAGACATAGCATACGTAGGATTCATGACCTTTAGATAAGTACTTATGCGCTTTTTCAACAGATATGAAGCAGTGATCACCTTTTCGCTTCTCGCCCTTGATCTCAAGTACTCGGCCGTCTGAAGACTTGATTCTAATGATTCGCCGGTTGCAGATAATTGTAGCCTCGTTGTTCATTAGCCAATCCATGCCGATGATGACGTCAAACTCTTTCAACGGAATCGGGATAAGGTCGAGGTTGAATACAATGTTATTTACAAGTAGAGTGCAGTTTCGGTAAACGGAATCAGCCATAACAAATTGTTACTGGCTGTCTCAATGTCTAATATAACTGGAAGCTTTGATGGGAACTTAGATAGTCTCGATGCAAAAGAAGTCGATATGAAAGAACGACTTGCGCCAGAATCAAATAGCACGCGAGCAGGTATGGTATTTAATAGAAACGTACCGGTGACTACGTCAGGTGTTTCTCTCGCCTCTTCTGCCGTTATTTGGAACGCTCGAGTCCGTGCAGTTGGCGTTGCAGCAGAACTTTTAACTGTCGACCCTCCAGCTGATGACTGTGACTGATAACGTGGTCCGCTACGACACTGATACATGAAGTGCCCTCTCTTACCGCATTTCGCACATCCACGTCCTTGCTGTGGACATTCTTCACTACTATGACCGATCATGTTGCATGAAAAACAAGTAACGTCATCCGGATTACATAGTCCCATGTGAGACTTTCTGCATCTCTTGCAGAATCGAGGCTCGTTTGTCAGTGAGTAGGCTTGCGCTTTCGGTTGTGAACTATGCTGATAGGATTGCTGAGATTGTTGGGACTGAGACTTATTCGGCCTAAAGAATCTGCCAAATCGTTGTTTCTTTGGAGGAGACGGATTCATCGGGTTAGTAGACGGAGCATAAAGCTGATCACCATACTCTAAGTAACCTCGCTCGATTTGTCTAGCCGCTTCAACCATTTCTAAGTAACTCTTGTATTTGATCGCGCTCATGGGATGTCTGTATCTAGGATTGAGTCCTACTCGGAACCTATTCATTTTCCTTTCTTCAGTAGCAACCTGGTATGAGGAATAACCGCATAATCGCGAAAACTCGTGCTCGTATTCGTCGACTGTCTTTGTTCCCTGAGTCAGCTGCATCAGTTGTACTTCCATTTTATCTCGCTGGTCGACCGGACAGTACTTGGCATTAAACATTTCGAGGAATTGTTCCCATTCTAAAGTCTGAATCACCTCCTCACCGTATATGCTTCGCTGTGTCTTCCACCATGCACGAGCAGCTCCAACAAACAACGCAGACGCGTAGCTCACTTTCTTAGAATCTAAACAGTCAGAGATTCTAAATATTTCTTCTGTATGACTGATCTAATCCATCGCCTGAATCGGATCAACTGTACCCTCGAAGTTCAGGGCACCGCTGGCTTTGAAATCCTTAAACTTACAGCCTTTAGGCTGCTCGATTTGAGTTTCAGGGGTAGAGTTATCAGAATCAGATTCTTCATTCTGAACTTGTTTATCTTTTCGCTTATTTTTCTTATCATTACGTCTTTTAGTTTCAGCCTCATCTCTGGCCTGAAATTGTTCTTGCATGATCTTATTCTGTTGTTCTGAGTGTTGTGCTAGTAATTGTTGCATCATCTCAAACATTTGTTGTGGGGTCATGTTGTTTGGTATGTCACCTGATCCTGATCCTGACATCTTCTACTGAAAATTAAAATCAATTAACTATCAGTTTATAGACTTAGATCTATGTACCCTTTTCCCATCCTAACAGTCTGTACATCCTATCTCAGTTCAATCCATCTAAATGATTGATACATATGTATTGCTTCAGTTTGAGATCAAGTATACTTACGTAATACTTGATTCACTCAAACTATGGGCTCTGATACCATCCTGTGAAAACCACCCCTTACGGGGCAGTTCTCACCAGTCTAGGTCCCACATCATGCAATACGATATCAACCATAACTAAGATAGAGTAATTAATTGCGGAATTAAAAATTACAGTACAAAATATTAGGATTTAAGTTTAATACAGTTACGGTTTTCAAATTAAACTTATAAAGGGCACAAGTCTAATCTAAATAATATCATCATATTATCAAAATAAATCTACCCAGATCACCACAATATCATCATCCAATTAGTACCAAAATGGGATCGCTGAGTAGAGGTCTATGAAACTTCTGTCTTGAGCGTGAAAGACCTAAGAACTAGGTCCGGCAGGTGACTTTCCTTTGCTTTTTCCTGTAAAATTATAATGCAACATCTGTAAGCAAAGCTTAGTGAGTTTATAGATTTTCAATATTAACATGCGTGTCAAGCGGGGTCATAATTCTAAGCGTGATAAGTCTTGGCTGCCGCTACAGCCCTCATCATGATTGAGATATAGTATCTTAAGATCGGATGATGTTCAAACCACACTCACGCTTATATCGTGGGGATCAGCCACATACTGGGCTAGCTACCAGTAGGTCAACATGGCCGAACATCGGAGGTCATTACCAAGTTCGTGAGAACTGGTGGAATAGCCGGTCTAGAACAATAGACCTTAAGAGCTAGTCAAGCTGAATAAATCTTATCAAATCTGATCAATGTAGTAAGCATAAGTCTTAGAAGTCATGATAACAACGAATCATAAAGCAAAGTCTGAAGCGCTAATAAATGCAATATGAAATGATAAGCAAATAGCTATTATGATTCACTGGGCAACACCCATCCATGGTGTGCACAGGTCTCAATCCAGCTGATAAATGAATGTCAATAATGTAACAGCATCAATATATCTCAAACGGATCTTTGCATGTTCAATTTGAATATCTATAACTCACAGTGTTGGGTCTTGGTCAAACAGATATATGAATCTGCCACCTGAGTTATCTCAGGATTTTATCAATCTGTTCTTTGTCAAATCACGTCTCTGACCCGCTTTAAATCTTTTAAAATCTTTGTCTAAATGTTCAGAATTTCACTGAACCTGTCCAGAATTATCATATCATACCATATCAATATCATATCATTATCATCATTCTCTTTGGTTGTTTAAAATCTTTATTTTTATCTGATTTTGATAACTTGTTCGGTCATAACTCATTTAATTCCTTAGACTAGGAACAGAATCATATTTTCATATATATTCGAGTCTAGGGTGATAGATTCGAACTCATGTATTCAAGTTTGGGGCATTAGATTCGAACACATATCATTCGAATCTGTTGGCTTAGATTCGAAGCTTCTATAGAATAGATTCTAAAGAATAGATTCGAATTAGTGATATAGATTCAAGCCATCCATGCATATAGACTCGAAGCATGCATATAGATTTGAATTTAAGACTTAGATTCGATGCACATTCCTAGATTCGAACATATAGATTCGAACCTACATAATCTCGAATCTAGATGATTAGATTCGAACCATTCACACAATTCGAATCTAATTAGGTATTTTCGAATCTAACTCCATTTCGAGTCTGTTCTATGCATTTTCGAATCTGATCATAACATCCTCGAACCTGATCATATTTACAACTCTAAAACTTGAATTTCTAAGACATAAATCATGTATATAATCAATATTAAACCTATGTTCGATTATCTTACACTTATTCTAGTTAAATCCGCTAAAAATAGCTTTAAATTTAAAAAAAACTTAATAGATTCGAGAATACCGTATATATATAAAACGTAAAAATACAAAAATCTTACCTCAATTCGTATGAATTCGTGCAGGAACTAGTATAATCACGTAGTATTCGCCGAGATCTTCCTATCGGTATATTTATCTTGATAATCGGACGGTCGGTTTAGGAGAAATTCTAGAGAGAAGTTAGAGAGAGAAAGCTAGAGAGAGAGTTTTAGAGAGAGAGAGTTAGAGAGAGAGGCTGAATCTGAATTGTGAGTCTAATTTCTCGTTTATATACGTCGTCTAGTTACATTTGCTAGTTAACTCACTTTCATTGTTGTATATTATATCTCTTTTATTTAATTTTCCTTAATAATTAAATAAATTCATAAATTAAATATTTATATAATTTAATTTAATATTTCATTATTAATTAAATTATAATTCAAATAATTCAACATTATTGCATTATCGGTTCAAAATATTACTGAGTTTATGACTAGATCAAAATTAGGTTGTTACAGAATGGGCTCCACCACGCACAAACTTCGTCCCCGAAGTTAGCTACGTTCGAACAGACTTGGATAAGTAGCTTTCATAACATCTCTCGATTCCCAAGACTGATGTGAACCTTTGTGGTGTTTCCACTGTACAAGCACCATCTGTATCTCTTTATTCCGAAGCTTTTTGGTCTTCGAGTCCAGAATACGTTCTGGCTCTTCAACCACGCGAAGCTTCTCATCAATCTGCAGGTTAACATGTGGTATCTGAACTTCCCTTTCATCAGCTAAACTCTTTCTTAGATGACTAACATGAAATACAGGATGTATTCCAACTAAGTCAGTCGGTAGTTCAAGACGATAAGATTGATTTCCAATCTTTTCCACAATCTTAAACGGACCGATAAATCTTGGAGCTAGCTTGTTTCTTTTAATAAATCGCACCACATTCTTCATTGGGGATACTTTCAGCATCACCCAATCGTTAACCGCAAAGCTTATTGATCTATGCCGGTTATCATAATATGACTTCTGCCTGCTCTGAGCTTCAAGAATATTTCTTCTAACAAGTTGAATCTTTTCGTGTGTCAACTGTAGAAGAGCAGGTCCTGCTATTGGCGATTCGCCTGTTTCACGCCAACAGGTGGGAGTTCAGCACTTTCTTCCGTACAAAGCTTCAAAAGGAGCCATCTTGATCGTTGAATGATAACTGTTATTATATGAGAATTCGACCAACGGCAAGTGGTCATCCCAGTTACCACCTAGATCAAGAATGCAGGCACGAAGCATATCTTCTAGAGTTAAGATAGTACGCTCACTCTGGCCATCTGCATTTGGATGATAAGCAGTACTCATAGAAATCCGAGTACCCATCCCTTCTTGTAATGCTTGCCAGAATCTGGATGTGAAGCGACTATCTCGATCAGAAACGATAGACTTTGGCACACCGTGTCGTGAAATAATTTCAGTTATGTACAGCTGCGCCAATCTATCGAGAGAATAAGTTTCTTTCATCGGAATAAAATGTGCTGATTTCGTTAATCGATCCACGACTACCCAGATGGAGTCGTGCTGTCTTTTGGTCTTAGGCAACTTCGTAATGAAGTCCATTGTTATATGCTCCCACTTCCATTCAGGAACTGGCAGTGGTTGCATATCCCCGAAGGGCTTCTGATGTTCTGCCTTAACCATCTGACATATTCTGCAGCTTTCAACACATTTTCCAATGTCCTTCTTCATTCCTGGCCACCAGTAATCAGCTTTCAGATCAAAATACATCTTTGAGCTGCCAGGATGAATAGATAACTTGGACTGATGAGCTTCGGACAGAAGAGTGCTACGAATAGAACCATATTTAGGAACCCAGATTCGGTTTCCCTTGAGACAGTGAAGTCCCAAATGGTTCAGAGTTAGAAATTGTAATTGCCCTTTTAGATTTTCAGAATCTATGTTCTCTTCTTTCAGCGCTTCAGTTTGAGCAGCTCGAATATATTCAATAAGATCAGAAGAGAATATAACTGGAGTTAGGGCATAACAGCACTTTTCAGGATACACTTTTCTACTCAACGCATCCGCGACAACATTTGCTTTGCCGGGATGATATAAGATCTCGCAGTCATAATCCTTGATAAGCTCCAAGGATCGACGCTGTTTCATGTTCAGATCTTTTTGAGTAAAAAGGTATTTGAGACTCTTATGATCGGTGTAGAGCTGACACCGAGTCCCATAAAGATAATGCCGCCAGATTTTTAGAGCAAAGGTGACGGCAGCCAACTCAAGATCATGAGTTGGTGCACTTTTCTCGTAATCCTTTAATTGCCTTGAAGCGTAGGCAATTACTTTTCCCCTTTGCATAAGAACACATCCTAAGCCAGTACCAGAAGCGTCGCTGTAAACAACGAAATCGTCGTTACCTTCTGGCAAGGCTAGGATCGGCGCTTGAATCAACTTTTGTTTCAGAATATCGAATGCCTCTTGCTGTTTATTGGTCCAAACGAAAGGAGTATTCTTCCGTGTTAGCATTGTAAGCGGCACAGCAATCTTTGAGAAGTCCTTTATGAATCGCCGATAATAACCGGCCAATCCAAGGAAACTTCTTATCTCTGAGGCATTGCGAGGTGTTTGCCACTTCTGAACAGCCTCGACTTTTGAAGGATCAACGGAAATTCCTTCGCCAGAAACAACATGGCCAAGGAACTGGATCTATAAGAATTAAGATAGAAATTCAAATTCTGAGGTGAATCATAGAATAGTTAAGGAAACAGCTCAAGACTTATATAATAGAAATTATACCTGTCTGAGCCAGAATTCGCACTTAGAAAACTTTGCATAGAGTCTTTCTTTTCTTAATAACTCTAGCAATTGCCGTAGATGAATAGAATGATCAGCCTCCGTTTTGGAGTAAATCAGAATATCGTCTATGAACACGATAACTGATTTATCCAACATTGGTCTGCACACACGGTTCATGAGATCCATGAATGCCGCTGGTGCATTTGTCAAGCCGAACGGCATCACGAGAAATTCGTAATGGCCGTATCTTGTACGGAAAGCTGTCTTTGGAACATCTTCTTCTCTGACTTTTAACTGATGATACCCAGATCGGAGATCTATTTTCGAAAAGTAACTGGCTCCTTGTAACTGATCAAACAGATCATCGATTCTGGGCAGAGGATACTTAGGGGGTGTTTGATACCCCTTATTGGGGCTCTTATTGACCAAAACTCTTATTCGGTAAGAGGTTTCTGTGATAAGGGTGTTTGATACTGATAAGTGATAAGAGGTAAAATCCTCTTATCCTTGTGCTTTTTGATAAGAGATAAAAACCCACTATTCTTCCTCTTATCAAAATTGTATATTTGAATTTTTTTTTTAAATTTTAGAATATTGATTTGATTCTTGCTAGAATAATAGTTTGATTATATACTTGATTATTGATTTGATTCTTGCTATAATAATGAACGATTATGTATTTCTATTTAAAATATATTCCTTATTTATTTTTAATTTGTTATAATTTTTTTGTTGCTAGTGTTATGATTGTATCATCTTATCATTTATAATATAAAGTTTGATATGATTTAAAAATAAATTAACAGTTTATTTAATTTAAATTAATAAAAATAACAGTTCGTACATTTATTAATTTACAAATCATACTGTCTTATTGGATCCTCTTATCAGACTTTAGGACCACCTCTTATCAATCAGAAGTGAGAATCAGACATCAGATGTTTTCCTCTTATGCAATCAAACAGCACCTTATTCTTTATTGTAACCTTGTTCAACTCGCGGTAATCGATGCACATACGGAAAGTTCCGTCTTTCTTTTTAACAAATAGTACTGGTGCACCCCACGGAGAAGAACTTGGTCGGATAAACCCCTTCTCCAACAGCTCTTGCAGTTGCTTTGACATTTCCTGCATTTCTGCAGGTGCAAGTCTGTATGGAGCTTTTGCGATAGGAGCCGCACCAGGAACCAAGTCAATACTGAACTCGACTTGTCGTTCCGGTGGCACTCCTGAAATATCGTCAGGGAAATACGTCTGGGAACTCACAGACGATAGGAATATCAGATAATGATTTCTTTTGGGCTTCAGAGATAGATTCAGATGAGACATAGCATACGTAGGATTCATGACCCTTAGATAAGTACTTATGCGCTTTTTCAACAGATATGAAGCAGTGATCACCTTTTCGCTTCTCGCCCTTGATCTCAAGTACTCGGCCGTCTGAAGACTTGATTCTAATGATTCGCCGGTTGCAGATAATTGTAGCCTCGTTGTTCATTAGCCAATCCATGCCGATGATGACGTCAAACTCTTTCAACGGAATCGGGATAAGGTCGAGGTTGAATACAATGTTATTTACAAGTAGAGTGCAGTTTCGGTAAACGGAATCAGCCATAACAAAATTGTTACTGGCTGTCTCAATGTCTAATATAACTGGAAGCTTTGATGGGAACTTAGATAGTCTCGATGCAAAAGAAGTCGATATGAAAGAACGACTTGCGCCAGAATCAAATAGCACGCGAGCAGGTATGGTATTTAATAGAAACGTACCGGTGACTACGTCAGGTGTTTCTCTCGCCTCTTCTGCCGTTATTTGGAACGCTCGAGTCCGTGCAGTTGGCGTTGCAGTAGAACTTTTAACTGTCGACCCTCCAGCTGATGACTGTGACTGATAACGTGGTCCGCTACGACACTGATACATGAAGTGCCCTCTCTTACCGCATTTCGCACATCCACGTCCTTGCTGTGGACATTCTTCACTACTATGACCGATCATGTTGCATGAAAAACAAGTAACGTCATCCGGATTACATAGTCCCATGTGAGACTTTCTGCATCTCTTGCAGAATCGAGGCTCGTTTGTCAGTGAGTAGGCTTGCGCTTTCGGTTGTGAACTATGCTGATAGGATTGCTGAGATTGTTGGGACTGAGACTTATTCGGCCTAAAGAATCTGCCAAATCGTTGTTTCTTTGGAGGAGACGGATTCATCGGGTTAGTAGACGGAGCATAAAGCTGATCACCATACTCTAAGTAACCTCGCTCGATTTGTCTAGCCGCTTCAACCATTTCCAAGTAACTCTTGTATTTGATCGCGCTCATGGGATGTCTGTATCTAGGATTGAGTCCTACTCGGAACCTATTCATTTTCCTTTCTTCAGTAGCAACCTGGTATGAGAATAACCGCATAATCGCGAAAACTCGTGCTCGTATTCGTCGACTGTCTTTGTTCCCTGAGTCAGCTGCATCAGTTGTACTTCCATTTTATCTCGCTGGTCGACCGGACAGTACTTGGCATTAAACATTTCGAGGAATTGTTCCCATTCTAAAGTCTGAATCACCTCCTCACCGTATATGCTTCGCTGTGTCTTCCACCATGCACGAGCAGCTCCAACAAACAACGCAGACGCGTAGCTCACTTTCTTAGAATCTAAACAGTCAGAGATTCTAAATATTTCTTCTGTATGCATATAAATATATCTAAGTTTATGTGTGTTTGGGGTTTGAAAACAGAGCTGGCAGCAGCAACAGTTAAGCAGAAACACATGAATGGTGATCCAAAAGCGATGGATGATGACTAAAACATGAATTTCAGTTCACTCGTTTAGGATTATAGATCAGCTAATTCATCATATCGTTGGATTTCAATCAGATTGAATGGAATACATAGATCAAAATTAACTGACAAAGGACCGGAGCAATGAATTGCATAATTAGTTAAGTTTGGTTTTATTTTATTCAGAAGAAGTAGCCAAGTAAGGCAGTTAGATTAGGGGTGTAACTTTTATATATTGTGGAGGGATGGAAATCCCTTTTTGGCCCCTAAATTATATTATCCACAGACCAGTAACTTTGATAACTTCTCTGTTCCACGTTAGGCACTCACTACTAAATATGAAAGGACTTGATCAAATCCACCACCCAAATTGCAACAATTCATTAGGCAATATGTAAGTATAAGATTCAAACCTATTAGCTATAATTATCTTGATAAAGTTGAACCGTTGAATATTAGATGTAATGTTTCTTGTAGAACAAAAAAAGTATCCTAAACAGCAAGAAGCAGATAACTTAAAATCCATTAACTAATGGTCATGAAGTTTTCTTGTGCTTGCAGGAGCACTGCTTGACGTCGTGCTTGGTTTAAGCAACAAAAGCTTTTATGGGATATATCATTTGATAACATCCCACAACGAACTTCAAAAGCGATGGAAGAAACTTATAATTTGAGAATCAAAAATAAGATTATTTATTATTTGACTTCCACCAAAGTTAATAAAAGTATCTAATTGTTAATTAACTTTTTTTATCATCATCACATAAGTGGCCCTGTTCAAGGCAAAATAACAGCATCGGCCTTACATACTTGAGCTTAAATTCTGCTACAATAAATTAATAAACATACCTTACTGATTAGGAGATCCCAGGTTGCTTTTGAATTAAATGTCTAGGTGCCAATCTCAATCCTTATATAGCCCAACAGCCTTCGAGATTCACACAGGGGAAATCAAAATAAACCTGATGCCAATCAATATTAAAAGGATAATCAAGAAATTAACAACAATGGAAACTGATTTAGGTCGAAGCAAAAAATGTCGACTGTAAAGCAAAAAACCGATTTAGGATCGATTGATATGAATAAATGTCACATAACAGAAGAATGTATGTATATATCGGCTAAATAAATATGTATGTATATCATACCTTCGCCGGAATACCAGAGATATCGAGTGCAGCCTTTGCCGGTGACAAATATATTGATCGATTAGGCTGTAGACAGAGATAGTTGCTCGCCGGTGAGAGAGATATCGAGTATCGATCGATTAGGCTGTGAGAGATGTTGAGAAGCACCGGTGAGAGAGGTACGATCGGAGTTGAAAGAGATCGGAGACGTACGGCTGTGTATAGTCGTCGACGGTCGCCTTTCTGCCTTGAGGTGGAGGGGTGGATAAAACCTTTCACAAAAACTGAAATTTTAGTAAACAAATATTATTCAAGAAAATATAATTATTTAATCAGATATATATATATATCTGAAAATTTTTAATAAAACCCTAATAAAATTAAAAAAAAAATTATAATTTTCAAAAACGACTTGTGGTCTCTAAAGGGTTTAAAAAAACCCTAATAAAATTTAAAAAAAAAATTAAAATTTTTTTATAGCTTTTAAAGACAACTTGTGGTCTCTAAAGGGTTTAAAAAAAATTCGCGGTGGAGGGAAATCTCCCGCTAACCTTTTAGACACAACTTCCTCTCCCTAAAGCTTAAATTTTTTTGCATTTCCTAAAAATACATTTAGGGACGATTTGTGGTCTCAAAATGTACGTTTTTAGAAACAACGGCATGTTGTCCCTAAAAGGTTTGTCCCTAAATGTATTATTTCTTGTAGTGTGAAAGTTTAAAGTGTGTGTAATTAATCAATTATGTGATGTCTAATTGAAAGTTGAAAGAGTGTTTTTAGTTTCTTTAATTGTTAATTTGTAATCTAGGGTTGTGTTTAAAGTTTAAAGTTTATTCAATCTAGGGTTTAAAGTTAATTGTGATTTTGTAATTTGTGTTTTTGGATTCTTTAATTGTTAATTTTTTTTATAATTGTAGGATTAATGGATAAATTTTTCAAAAGAAAGTTAATGGAAAGTGGTAGTAACGATGATCAATCTTTAAAAGTTTGTTGAAGACCCAACTAAAATATTCGTGTGTTGACCTGACCCGACTAAAATAATCTTTTAATTTTTGAACCGTGAACGCGATGAAAATTTGTGCAATGGGTCCCTTCGGTGGTTGGGTCCGCCACTGTCCACATGCCCAAATTCCAGTTCTTCTAGCAACTGTTTTCTATCCAAAGAAGTTCAACTTTTTGAATGCTTGGAAATAAATATATCGTCCTCTTGAAACTTCGTCCAATCTTCAATTAATGCAAAAGAGACCTGATTTCTCCATTTTCAAATCGACCATGTATTCGTAAAAGAAACAAATGAAAAGCCTCAATCACCCATTATCTCCGCAATCTAAGTGTTCCCAACCAAGTGTTTGAGGCATTCTCAAACCCCGAATAACGCCATATTATCCTGAGTTGGCAGTTTATTTATTTATTTATTGTCCGCCATATTCAAATATATGTTTTGCGCGATACCCAAAAGTTCTACAACTCTACAACACCATATATAATGATATTTGAACTATGCATATGAGTTAGAGCAACCATCCCACTAATTAAATAAACATTGTCTTTATCAAATTAACTTCTATAAATCCTTTGAGTCATATGAATCTTGTTATAAATACTTGTTGATATATTTGAATAATCAAATGTATTTTTTTATTTGTTCACAACGAAAAAATTGTTCACAATCTCATCCATATATATATATATATATATATATATATATATATATATATATATATATATATATATATATATATATATATATATATATATATATATATATATATATATATATATATATATATATATATATAATATATATATATATAATATATATATATATATATATATATATATATATATATATATATATATATATAGATGGGTTCCATGTAGAACCCATATGTATCGGAAACCGGGGAACCACGTTATACTTATTGGATCAGATGATGCATGATTAATCTTAATGCATCACATAAGAAGTTGGTGCATCACGCGAGAATTTGTTGCATCACGTGGAAATAATGATGCATAGCGCGGGAATTGTGATGCATTTGTGGTGGTGCATGGAGATTCTTCGATGTTTTTCGATACATGGAGGATCTCTATTGAACCCCTATATATATGTATGGTTCGAGAGAGTATCAACTTTTAAAAAAATTTTGAAAATTTTTTGATAAACATGTTTTAATTAACATAATAAAGATCATATGTAAATTTCACATACATTCACATCTCCTAACTCTTAAAAAATGATGTGAACGTACAATTACATAATTTTGCATATAGGTGAACTTGCATTTATGTGATGCATTATTTCATGCACTTAGAATGTGTGAATGTGCGTAAATTTTATATATAATCTATGTAATGTAAATTAAAACATGTTAACGAAAAACAATTCCGAATAAATAATTTTTAGAGTACGAGTGGTTTCTTCTGGTACGTTGCATAATACTAATTCTATATATAATAATAATAAAACATTGAATTAAATTGACAATATAAATAATTAAAATACGATTTGTTGATTAACACACACATTCATGATGTTCAATTTCCTTTATAAAAGTAAAAACTAATAAATCGACAACTACATGAAAATTGGAACTATTTATTCCGGACATACTTTTTCGAAAATAAAGATAATTTATTTTTGAAACTTTAAAATATTCTTTATTAATGGAGATAATATAAAAAATGTGATCCGAAGGTTTGTTAAGAATATGGCAGGGAAAAAGGTAATACTTTTCGAATATAATTTCATGATAGAACGTTACACTCTTTGTATTCTTGACATTAACTATGTATGCTACAAAAATTATATATTCTCAGAAAGTGATTAAACCGAATTGAATATTAATTGGTTTAAAGATTAACATGAAATTAATCAGGTTCATTTTTCACTAACCCGGTGATCCACTTTGAATCCATATTCTCTATTTATTAAAATTTCATGAGATATCATAATAAATTAAAATAAATGTATAGTAAATCAAACTGTAAAAAAATTATTTAGTTTTATATGTTAACTTCTTAACATATATATCATCATCACGTCATTTAATTTGTTAAAATAATTATATTTTTATAATAAAAAATATATAATCTTACCAAGATAATAAAAAATTTAAAAAAGAAGAAATATTTTGGATAGTTTTGATTTTCGGATATATTATATAGGTTTAGATCAGATTTTTGGATTTTGGTTTCGGATACCCGAATTCATTCTTTGAACACCCCTACCTGTGATTTACATCTCTTGTCATCTCTATCTTTCTCTTATTTTTCTCTTTTTAGAGGTGTAAATAACAAATCCCTTATTTAATTTGAATAATTTAATATTACTATTTAAATTTATTTTTTAAATTACTCTATATAGTTTGAAAATTTTCAAATTCGCAAAACGAACACGGTTTGTTGTCTGATTCAACATCAGTATGTTGATTGTTTTAACGTAGTTAATTAGTTAACAAATTAGCTCATTTAAAAAAATTGTAACAAATGAAAGCGAAATAAAGCATCTATCACTTATTTGGTTTTGTAGTGTTTATTACACAAATAAATATCGGTATTGGTTTTCCTCAAGAAATTAAATGACAATTCGATACATTTTGACAAAATGCAAAATTAACTAGGATCGTTATGAGTAAAAGACCACATATTTGAACAATCAACCAGAATAAAGATCGAACCTTTGTACTTTATACCTCTTAGCAATATGGTTGATATATGATTGGATTTCAGGAAGCAATGTCAAAGAAAATTGTATTTATCGATATTCAGCAAAGTTAGTTTAAAGATCAATCATTTGTTTTTTTTTTTTTTTGTTTCGTTTCTCTCTTATCGATCACCAAAATTTCTTTTGAATTTGTTAATATTCACTTATAGTGATAAGTAGGTTTTCGAGAGGATCAAAACCACTTATAAGTTATAAACCAGACTAATCTCGCAACCTAAAATCCAATCGTCAAAGTGACACCCATGAGCCATGTCCATATATACTTATACAACACAAGATCGCGATTCGAGAAACATGTGCACCCATCCTAGAGGGACATGACCATGGCCAAAAGACCTCACACGATTGGGGTGATCTATTGTTGATGCATGGTTTTTTTTAAACATTTTTCACATGCATGTTATAATTATTGGATTTAATAATTCCATAAATTAAGGCACCAACATCTTATTTGGACATATTATAATTAATATTATATGTGACATTTATCCTTATGATAAATGGTAAAATATTTCTATTATCACTCATGGCCAAAAAACCTCACACGATTGAGGTGATCTATTGTTGATGTTTATATTTTCATACTAGTTTATAACCCACGTATTACATGGATATTTTTAATTAAATTTATTTATATAAAATATATATGAGTAAAAATAAAAACATATAAAAATAATAATTGTGTTTATTTTTTATTATTTACAGATTAAAAAATAGAGTATATATTTTTATCTTTTTTAAAAATATTAAATTGTATTTATCTTTTATTTTTTATAAGTTGTAATTATCTTTTTGGTGAACGTAGAGGTGATACGTGTCATTTGATGTTTTTCTTTATTATACATAGTAATAATAATTTCCACAACTAATTCAAATTTTTTACATTTGGATCTAATTATTATTATTATGGATAATAATGATAGATATTTATTTTAGGTAAACATTAATTTTAAATGTTGCAAAATCTAATTTATTACTAAATAATTAATAAAAAATAAAGTCAAATTTTAATGCAATTAAGTTAAGGTGTTAAATTTGGAAAAAGATGTGGAAAAATAAAATTTTCTTGTATTGTAGAAGTGACATATGACATGAATTGTTTTGTTTTATTATAATATATAGGTTAATCAACTCATGTATTACATGGGTATATTTATATTAATTATAACTTTAAAAATACATAAACTTAAAACGTTATTATAAAAATAATAAATACTAATACTAAATTAGCATAGTGAATTTCTTGAAATTTTGTAAAATATGAAGCATGTTATAAATTTCAAACATTAGAATTAGTTTTTAATTAGTTTTGATGGTGGATTTTAATACTTGAAGAAATTAAGTTTATTTACTAAAACATTCTTAATTAATTTAGATAAAAAATAATTATTAGTTATAAATTTATTTAATCATTTTTAATGAATTAAATGAAAAATGTATTGCAAAATAGGGTTGATTTTATTTTAGGAAAAATAGAAGGAAACCCCAAAAAGCAATGCATCGAGAGCATGACACGTGACAATAGAATGTTTTATTTTATTATAATATATAGATAAATATATATTAATTATAACTTTAAACATATATAAACTTAAAATATTATTAAAAAATAATAAATACTGATTGTAAACTGACATACTGAATTTACTGAAATTTTGTATATGTAGCATATTATAAATTTTCAAGTGTTAGAATTAGATATTTATTACTATTGATGGTGGATTTTAATCATTGAAGTTTTACTAAAATATTCTTAGTTAATTTAGATACAAATAATTATTAGTTATAAATTTAATTAATCATTATTAATGAATTAAATGAAAATTGTATTACCAAATAGGATTGGTTTTATTTTAGGAAAAATGGGAGGGAAACCTAAAAAATGGTGCATCAAGGATATGACATGTGGCAGGAGAATGTTCTCATTTATTATAATACTAGTTTATCACCCGCGTATTTTACGCGGATACTTTTAATATATATAAAATATAACAAGTAAAAAGATAAAAATAAAAATATTATTTTTTAAACAAAAGTATATAAAATGATATTATTATTTATTATGACCTATTAATTTTTTATATTTCTAAATATATATGAAGAGTATTTTTTTTCTTATATATTTTTTTAAACTTTTATTATATTATCTTATAATTAATAAGTTAGTAGATTATTAGATTTTGCTTGATTTGATTTGATTTGAATTTAAAAGTGGATTATATTAGATTTGGATAAATTTAATTAATAAGTTAGTAGAGTATTAGATTTTGTTTGATTTGATATGATTTGAATTTAAAAGTGGATTATATTAGATTTGGATAGATTTGATTTAAATTTCTTTATTATTTTTAAAATCTATAAATGACACGTGTCGATCCATGGTGACGACATGTGGCTTCATTAGAAATGTTTATAGTTACTCTTTTAATAGTATAGAATAGAGATAGATTCTTCACATGTTTAACCGTCATATATACTTTATAATTGTTGCATTTAATGATTTTCCTTTAATTAAGACACCAAATCATATTTGGACATGGCCTATTAAACATACACCCCCATTTTTAATTGTACACTCTTCTAATTAATTACTCTCTAATCATTGTTTATATTAAATGATTTGACATATTGAAGATGTATGGTTTGTAATTTGTAGGCCCCACTTTTAGTTAAAAAAATAAGAATAATTACTAAAATAACCATAAATCCAATCCACTTATCAAGTTTTACCTTAAAAAAATCCATCTAACCAAAATACCTACAGTTTACGTTACTACATTTACGTGATACCAAGACCTGACAATTTGGTACACGACACGACAGAAACGATACGTATACGACACGAGTTTTCTGTATATAGGTTTTACAAATTCGTCTTTCATGTAAATTCGTGTCAACACGAATTTAAAATTTGTGTTTCGTGTCTTATACAGGTAACACGAATTTACCCGTATAAACACGTGTAAGACACACATAAATTTCGTGTTACATGATAACACGAATAAAACACGGATAATACACGGATATACACGACATTAGATTCTCACTTAATTAATTAATTTATAAAATTTTTAGGGTTATTATGTTTGAATTTAGAACTATATATATTTTGGATAAAATTCGTGTTTTCGTGTGACACGTGTTTATGCGTGTCGTGTCACGTGTCGCACGAATTTTTTGTGTGTCGTGTTCGTGTTTCACATCATGACACGTTTTATAATTCGTGTCGTGTTCGTGTTTGACAAATTCGTGTCGTGTAAAATTCGTGTCTGACACGCGACACGACACGGATACACATATTGTCAAGTCTAGTGATACCCAACATTTACGTTATCTGTACTTTTTACTAATATTTTAATGCATTACGTTACAAAAAGTGTTTGGTAACGTAAAGTTCATTAGCTTTACGTTACCAAATTCAAATTTTGCTCATTCCCAAGAAAAATCATGGTAAATACCTAATTTTTCTTGGGAATGAGCAAAATTTGAATTTGGTAACGTAAAACTAATGTACTTTACGTTATCAATCACATTTTGTAACGTAATGCATTAAAATATTAGTAAAAAGTACAGCACGTAAATGTTGGGTATCACATAAATGTGGTAACGTAAACTGTGGCACCACTACAGATGCACACATCAAGCCAGGTTAATTACAGTAATAGAGCCCGATTTTTCTACCGGACTTGATGGGGGGTGGCCTGATTGCAAGACAAATAAAGTCAGGTTAAACAACCGGGTCCAATTATAAATGTAGCCCGGTTTCTTCCATGGCCAACTGTGGCACCACTTAGATGGCTATTTTTTTTTTTTTTGTAAAACTTGATAAGTTGGTGGGATTTATGGTTATTTTAGTAATTAATCCAAAAAATAATTAATTTCACATTTATAGATTACATTAATAATCAAATAATTAATTAGGAAGAGAATATACAGTTACAAAATTTAACCCTAAAAGGATGTACATTGTATATTGCAATCTTATCGTTATTTATGCGCAATACAAAAGCATATATATTATATATTTATATTGTGACATTTATCCTTAAATAAAGTTAATTAAGGACTCAATCCATATAATGTCTCAATAGGACGAAATTTGTAATTCAACTTAAAAAATGTCTCCATCAAATAAAGTGATTTTCACTGTAGTGAAAGCGGCTAACGTTTATTAAGAACCTAGCTTCGTGCTCCCCATAAAACTCCACATTGATCATGAGAACCCCTATATTTCGTGAGAACGTGAGAATCACTCTAAAATTTGTGCATACACCGTATAAAATTGTGCATTTGATACTAAAATTAAATGTTTTCGATAAATTTATGCATTTCATGTAAAAAAATTACGCATCTCATGCTATAATTTATCTATTTTATGTACGAATTGTGCATTTAAGAAATTTTTGCATTTAATGTTCAAATTTGTGCATTTAGTTTATAATTTAATGAATGTAATTTTAGTGTTAGATTATGATATTTGTTAGATGAATAATGAAATTAAGTAAAACTTTTAATTTTAAAATTTGTGCATTTTGGAGTGGTTCTCACGTTCTCACGGTAACAAGGTTCTTACCGGAACCACCATTAAGTTAATTTCTTAACCTAATGTGAATAAGGGTTTTGTTGACATGAATACGTGAAAGTAGTTGGAAATCTAGGGTTGCTTTGTGGGAAAATAACTAGGGTTGATTTTATATGTGTTGGTAGCATTTACTTGGCATAATTAGTGATGTTGAAACCAATCTAGCGTTGTGATAACTGCAGTTAGGGTTGCAAACGAGTCTAGCCAGCTCGACTCAAGTCTATGAAAGTGGACGTACTAGCTCCATAGCTCAATGAGTTTTCAAAATTAAGCTCAAGCTCTGCTTGACACTCAAAAACTTGAATTGTTTGATAAAAGTTTGACTCTATATGTATATATAAGACTCGATACTTGAACTACTCGAAAATCTCGACTCAATATGTATATATGTAAGTCTCGAAAAGCTCGATAAAATCTCAAGTAGAGCTATTTAATTAAAGCTCGAGCTCGAGTTATTAATTTATTTTGTTAGAGCCGAGCTCGAGCTGCTAGATAAAAATTCGACTTGTTTGCAGTCCTAATTGCAGTACAAGGCGAATGCAACGATACTGAGGTTGTTTGTCTAATTTTGCCTGTACAAGTGGACCATATATAATGTGATAAGAAAATCGTAGTTTTTAATGATATTAAGCAAATAACCGATTAAAAGTTATAACTAAACAATCAAAACATGCACATGATTTTCATCTTATTCTGGGAACAAATATTTTGGTTCCAAACTATATGAATGAACAAATTAAATAACTGTCATAACATTTTCGAAGGTCCACTATATATCATGCATGTCAAGTAACATATATAATTAATTATTTTATCGTTAATTATCAAATTATTGCTTTGTCTGTTAGGTTATATTCACTCAAAAGGGAGATAAACGGGTTTAGGAATACTTATCCAAATATTACAACTATGCTATTTCATGTTAACATCCACAAGAATTTAGACTTCTGTTTCGCGATATCACGTTTCCAACACATATTATTTAGTTGGAAGATGATTTGTATACAACATTTTTTTCTATACATAACAATTTTATGTAAATAGACTATTTTACCTCATTATAAGAAGGTAAAATGTAAAGTTGATATTAAAGATAGAATAGTCTATTTATGTGGAACTGTTATGTATGAAGAAAAACTATTGTATAAAAAATTACTTCCATTTTAATTTGCTTTAGTAATAAAGCGTTCGCGGCCATTGTAGTGTACATTTCTAATCTTATATATTTTGCAATGGGTTATAAAAAAAATATATCAAGATCAGTAAGGACAAAATTAATTTGACAATAACATAGACTATATAGTTTATAAAAAGCCCATAGAACATTTTAATCATAAATTAAACTATATATAGAAAATTGTTGGTGTGATTAAATATAATTTGTTTTTAAGTAATATTGCAAAAAAGGAAGTACGTACCTTTCTTGAAAGTTATTTATATTATTCACTAAAATAAATATGGTTTATTATTTTATATTAATATTATTCTCCATATTTATTAATGCTTTTAAGAAATCTACTTCGAGATCCCCGTAAAATTAAAAACTGAAAGAAAGGAATAAAGTACTTATTTATAATGATTTTTTAAGTACATATTTTTGGTTGATTGTGTTTTTAGGCATCATGAGTTATAATTAAAAGAAGCATGGGCCATGATTAATACTTAAATTATATATTTTAGTGTTTATTAACGTCATTTACAATAGAATATATAACATATTTTATGCTCAAATAATATATAAACCTATTAATTGATGGGATCAGTTGATCGTACATTTAAAACGTAAAAAGATTTGATACAAGATGACACTGACTTGGTTGTTTAATTCTTGAATATGATGCTGTAAAGAATAACTTAACATTTTAGTACTATAAACATCAAAAAGGTCAATAAAAGAAAGAAATTTTAATGTGCTTGGATTAAATTTAAATCACTTCATTGAGTATATGATTTTTCATGATCAAGTGCATTGTAGAAGATTTTTTTAGATACTAGTTAATTTAATAACTTCAATTTTTGGTTATGGTTTACAAAATATTGCATAAACATAAAAGATATTACTAGTTGATCACCGTTTAGTTGATACAATATTGTTAGGGAGCGTTTGCCCGATACGGTGGTATGGAATAGAATAAAATCTTGTGAGATTTACAAGTCTTTCTATTATATGACGAGAGCTTGGATTTTTAATAAAAGAACGTAGAGAATTGAATTAAGTATAAATTTAATTTATTTTATATACTTAATCAACATAAAAGAATCAAAAACATGAATTTTTTTTTAAAGTTTTAATAGCTTTTTATTCATTTTTTTTTTAGGTTTATGTGTAACTATCGTTGATTAAAAGAATTTATAAACTTAAAAAGTTAGAAATATTTCATTTCACTTTACGTCTACACCAAATGTCCCCTTAATGTTTTTGTAGTGAGATTAACAATCTTTTGCGGATTGCTACTCACACTCCCACCTAGAGAGAGATGAGAGACAGAGAAAATATAAGGTAGATGAAAGATAACAAATAAGCATGTGTGTGAGTGTAAGAGTCAAATTTTGGATTTAAAATCCTATTTATTTTAGTTTTATTTTTTCTCACAGCTTTTGAATAAATAAACATTTATATAAATAGAGTTTTCTAAATAGTAACTATCTCAGTTTCATATTATATATAGAATTAACATCACATGCAATTTGAAGAAGGGTTTACCTCTTTAATATACTTTGTCATTTTCCCATATGTCCCATTCATTCATAAGAATTAGGTAAAAGTGCATAAATTTTATATTAGATAGTTACACATTTTAATTTAGGGTTATTATCGAAAAAATCATCCAAACTTTTATGATTTTTCCAGTTTAGCCATTCAATTTTTTTCACAACCAATCAAATCACTTCACTTTTTATTTTTTATTAGTTTAATCACTATACTTTTGAATTTATTGGTTTAGCTATTCATTTTTGACCGGTAACCTGTTTGACCGGTCAATTGTTGATATGAATTAGAGTTTTTATCGAAAAAACTATTCGAACTTTCATAATTCTTTTTTTTTAACCACTCTATTAATTTTTCATGATCTAATCTCTAATTTAATTGATGTTCAGATTTTTGTAATTTCTATTATTATATTGCTCATAACATCAAAAGATTAAAATAAACATTAATTTCAAGAAAACTGATTTTCTCTTTTTGTATCATCATATTGCTTTTATCAACAACGATGTTTCATTGATCTCTTATACTTCTTCATTATCATCATCTTCTACTTCATCAGTTTTTCATTATCATTGTGTTAATCCAAACAGATTCTAATCAATTTGATTCTGTAAGGTTTTGTAGTGTTCATCAAGTTTGTTGATAATTATGGTAACTGATTATAGTTTCAAATAAGATTCCTATCAACTAATGTTTAAATTGGTATTTGTTTATTCAATTTTCACCTGTTGAAATCCATTTGATTTGATTTTGATTTATTTTACTTGTTCTTTCTTGGGTTTGAATGTTTTAAAGAATCGTAAATAAATAAATTTTATAAATTAAATAATAATCACTAACGATAGTAATAATATAATTAAATAAATTTTTAAAAAATAAATAATAATAGAAAATTAAAACTAAAATTTTATTATAAAATTTCATAAGCAATTTTAAAACTTAAATTGGGTTTAATTTTTGTGTTTTTAAAATCTTGAAAAAACTTAAAAATAAAAATGAATTGAGTTTAATTTGATATATTACTTTTATTGATCAAAATATGAAAAGGTATGTTTGATTACATTGAATTATCGGTTCTCAGAGTTTTAATTTTTAGTTTAAGAGAATGGTGGTTAAACCAAAAAAATCTTGGAAGTTCGAGTGGTTTTTTCAATAATAAAAAACGTCACGTAATTGCCACGTCACCAAATTAGCTCTGATAACAGGTAAAATGGTCAAAACAATAAAAAAATGAAAAGGTTAGTGTTTTGATCGGTTTGAAAAAAATTGAGTGGTTAAACCGAAAAAAATCATAAAAGTTCTGATGGTTTTTTCGATAATAAACCTTTAATTACTAATTTAAAATCTATGTACGTGTTAAATAAAAATAAAACATAATTATTTAGGTTGTGTTTGATAAATAGAATCGAAGAAAAAAAAATGAAATAATTTATTGGTTAAAAGATCTGAATTATATATACAAGCTCAAGTTGTATCAATGTAAATATATGTTAAAATCAATCCTTTCAATTCCCTAGCAACGGTGGAGAATTAAATAGAAGTTAAAATTAGAGAAAAAGAATTAAAACAACCACATGGTTATTGTATTTTTAAATTTCTTAGTCTAAAATATCATTGATTTAATTTATCAATTTTTTTTCTTTTTAATTCTCTCTACCAAACATAACTGTAGATCAAACCCGTTGATCGGTAAGCTAACTATCATGCTATTGAAATATAGTAAGACAATGCTAAAATATACCAAACTTCCACAAGAAAAAACATGTTTGAATACAATGCATCGCCTTCTGGAGATATACCTAACATAGATGAAATTTCTTTATTTTAGGTTGTATTTGACATAGCTTTTAAGAGCTTATAAAGTGATGTTTGGTAAAAAGAAAAATTGAAGAGGATAAAAATGAGGATAAATCAATAGTCTTTTGATCATAAAATTTTAGCTTCTACTTAATTTTTCACCATTACTAAAGAAATGAAAAAAAAAAATAAGTTTTAACATATACATTGATACAACTTGAGAATGCATATGTATAATTCAAGTCTTTTAACCCAAATAATTTGTCTTCATTTTCATTTTTTTCGATTCTTTCTACCAAACACAACCTAAGGGGGCGTTTGGTTCGCGGATTTTTAACCTGGGATTTGCATTTTGTCAAAGGATTTGCATTATGCAGCATTTGCATTTGTCAGGATTTTGTTAAAGAATTTGCATTATCTTATAGAAAAAATTTATTAATCTGAAAAATGCAAGGTAACTGGGATTTGAAATCCTAGGGGGGAGGCTGGGATTTTAAATAACAAAGAATGGAAGGATTTAAGAAATCCTGGGATTTCAAATCCTTACTGAAATCTGCGAACCAAACACAAAATTTTAAATGAAAATCCCAGGAAATCTCTGGAAATCCGCGAACCAAACGCCCCCTAAGAGTTTGAGGTTATGGTTTTTTGAAGTCCAAACTAAAAGCTTTGATAAGTTGACCATTTTATGAAGAGTTCATTAAAAATATAAGTTTCAAAATGAGATGCTACTTTTTAAGATTATCTTTAAGATTTTGGTTGAAGAAATGATAAAATCACCCTTTATATACACAATTTATTTATTTATTTTTGACATTGTTATCTATTTGTAATTTTACACGTACTAGCTCAAGGTCCAACTACGTTACCAAACACATATATTAACAAAAGTTTTAGCTACAAGCTTCATTTAAAAGCTAATTAAGTCAAACATGCATTTTAGAGAAACGTGTGAATATGAATATAAATAACACATTTGTTTAAGGGAATATTTGAATATAAATTGTGTTTATGTATCATATAATTAATTTTAAGTATGTTGTCACGATTAAATTCTAACTGGAGCTGGAGTTATAGCTAAAACTTATAGCTGGAGCTGGAGCTGATATGTGTAAAAATAATATTAAAGGACAAATAAATATAACGTAAATTCAATTTTAAAATATATAATAATAACGGTAATGACTAGTTCAATTTTTTAAATTAATTTTCTCGATTTCTCAATGAAATTCGGTTACTATTTAAATCTAGATTCATCACTCAAATAAGAAAAAAAAAGTTATAGTATACTTGTTTATTTATTTTTTACTATATATAATATGGAAGTACATATACAATTAAACCATGCATGCATGCATTCATTAATTTATCACGATATAACTTCTTTATTTAATTTAATATATCCTTTCTGTCGTCATACAAATAACAACGACAAATTGCTTGAAATGATATCCCTTTTATTATTTAATTAACTAAACCCAACGTCATATATATATATATATATATATATATATATATATATATATATATATATATATATATATATATATATATATATATATATATATATATATATATATATATAGGGGAGGGTTCTTCTAAGAACCATAAAAAGTATGGGAACCTAAGAACCTTTTATGACCATTGGATTAATGATAATCAATGGTTGATATATTGGATGACAAGTTTGTAATTATTTTGAACTTTGATAGTGGAGATCCTTGAAAATGTGTGAAAAGAGTATTTTTGGAAGAAAAAAATCTCCTTTTTCTCTTTCTCTCTCTTACTTTATTTCATTTTGATTTTATTTTTCTTTCATTATAATTGATTTTTAAAGTAAAAAAACGTTTTTTATAAAAAAAAAATTATCTTTTCTATATAGAAAATTATTTAATTGCTAAAAAAATAACGTATTTTATATAGAAATATTATATGTTTATATAGAATATTTTTATTCTGTATAGAATATGTTAACGAACATATTCTATGTACAATCTACGTAGTTAGTCATGCATTCTACGTAGAATGACATGCAATCTACGTAGAATGTCGTGTAGAATGTCAAATATCATATATTCTACGTAGATTACCTGATAAAATATATCAAAAACACATTAAACAAAAAAAGATTTCATTTAGACATTTTATCAAACACATGGTATGCAACTGATATAAAATATACAAAAAAGACATTGAATAATAATGTTAGTCTACATAAAAAAAATATAGAAATGTATAAAAAAACATAAAAATATATGAAATATATAAGAAACATAACATTCTACATAGATTATGTGTGATTTTTTACAAGTAGTCTTGTAATATATTATATTTAAATTATCATTTGATCTACGTAGATTATCATGTAATCTACGTAGATTATCATGTAAAACATCCAATAACTATTACAATCATTATAAATCTAATATCTTACAAAAAATTTCATTATAAAACATGAAAAATGAATATGTCATATTCTATGTAGAGTATCGACGAACATATTATATGTACAATCTACGTAGAATGTCATGCATTCTACGTAGAATGACATTCAATCTACGTAGAATGACATTCAATCTACGTAGAATGACATGCAATCTACGTAGAATAACATGCAATCTACGTAGAATGGTATGCAATATACGTAGAATGACATGCAATCTACGTAGAATGTCGTGTAGAATGTCAATTATCATATATTCTACGTAGATTATTACATGATAAATATACCAAAAACACATTGAATAGTAATGTTAATCTACATAAAAAGATATAGAAATGTATAAGAAACATAAAAATATATTAAATATATAAGAAACACAACATTTTACATGGATTTTGTGTGATTTTTTACAAGTAGTATTGTATTATATTCTATGTAGATTATCATGTAATCTACGTAGATTGTCATGTAATCAGCATAGATTATCATGTAAAACATCTAATAACTATTACATTAATTATAAATCTAATATCTTACAAATAATTTTAATTATAATATATGGAAAATGAATCTGTCCAATGTACGTAGATTGTACATAGAATATGTTCTTCGATACTCTACATAGAATGTCACGCAATCTACGTAGAATGACATTCATTCTACGTAGAATGACATGCATTCTACGTAGAATGACATGCATTCTACGTAGAATGACATGCATTCTACGTAGAATGAAATGCAATCTACGTAGAATGACATGCAATCTACGTAGAGTATCGACGAACATATTCTATGTACAATTTACGTAGAATGTCATCCAATCTACGTAGAATGACATTCAATCTATGTAGAATGACATGCAATCTACGTAGAATGACATGCAATCTACGTAGAATGACATGCAATCTACATAGAATGTCATTCAATTTACGTAGAATGTCATGCAATCTACGTAAAATGTCATGCAATCTATGTAGAATGTCGTGTAAAATGTCAAATATCATATATTCTACATAGATTACATGATAAAATATATCAAAAACACATTGAAACAAAAAAAGAAGATTTCATTTAGACATTTTATCAAACACTTGGTATGCAACTGATATAAAATATACCAAAAAATACATAGAATAAAACTGTTAATCTACGTAGAATATCATGCAACTACGTAGAATAACATTCAATCTACGTAGAATGACATGCAATCTACGTAGAATGGCATGCAATCTACGTAGAGTATCGACGAACATATTCTATGTACAATCTACGTAGAATGTCATGCAATCTACGTAGAATGACATTCAATATACGTAGAATGGCATTCAATCTACGTAGAATGACATGCAATCTACGTAGAATGTCATGCAATCTAGGTAGAATGTCGTGTAGAATGTCAAGTATCATATATTCTACGTAGATTAAATGATGAAATATACCAAAAACACATTGAAACAAAAAAATAAGATTTCATTTAGACATTTTATCGAACACTTGGTATGCAACTGATATAAAATATACCAAAAACACAATGAATAGTACTGGTAATCTACAAAAAAGACATAGATTTGTATAATAAACGGGTAATATATAAAATATATAAGAAACATAACATTCTACATAGATTATGAATAGTAATGTTAATCTACATAAAAAGATATAGAATTATATAACATTCTATATATACTAATATTTCTATATAGAATACATTAATTTTTTAGCAATTAAATAAATTTTTATATAGAAAAAAATTTATTTTTTTATAAAAAACGTTTTTTTAATATTAAAATCAATTCTAATGAAAGAAAGTATAACATGAAAATGAAAAAAAAAAAAGTAAGAGAGAGAAAGTGAAAAAGATATGGCATATAATAAAAAAGGTGGAGAGAGAAAGATAATATTTTTTATTCCAAAAATACCCTTTTGATCCAAGGGCTCTAAAAGGTTCCTAGGTTCTCACCATCTTTAAGGTTCTTAAAAGAACCTCTCCCTATATATATATATATATACATATATATATATACATATATATATATATACATATATATATATATACATATATATATATATATATATATATATATATATATATATATATATATATATATATATATATATATATATATATATTAATGAACTATATATATGTAACATTTAAATCTAAATACATTGTCAGTCAATTATTAAATCGGCTCACCCATAGTGAACAAACTATAAGCGAGCTAAAGGAGTAGGTTTTTAACAAACTTAGCTACCGAGAACTCTTGATAGGATAATGTTCAAATTAAAAGTTGTTGGGAATTCGTATGGTTTTTCGTAAAAACAAAAACATTAATCTTATTAACGCACAGCGGAAGCTTTTAAAAATCACGAATTCCGTACACGGATCATCAAGTATACATAAGATAAGTAAATATGAAAGCATTAAAATCCGTACCTTTGTATTCTATGACAAGAATACACGAATGAGACGCTCTCGGTATCCACCGGTGATGACACGATCGAGCGGCGCCAGGTATGCAATCAAACACACGAAGAACGGGAAAAACACACACGTAATTGTGTGTTTTGGTACGGCTAGGTTTGGAACACACACACCTTCGAAAGGTGTGTGTGCGCCGTCCACCTCCAAAAACCACACACCCCACTTTTCTTTCATATATTCTCCATATGTGTATCTAAGTGTAGGCCGTATGTTTTATATATATATATAATATATTATTAATTAAGAGTTTTAGTTTTTTTAATCAAACTCTAATATAATAATATAATATATATCTTAATAATTATCTTTATTATTTAAACCTTATATAATTATCTCTATAATTATATATCTATTAAATAATGTTTATCTTTATATATTATCTAATAATATATAAACGAATAGATAATTATTTATAATTATCTCTATTTATTTGTTCATAATTATCCATCCAATTATCCAATAATGAGATGATAATACTGATTCAAATAAATACATCTTTTATTTAATATCTAATAATAAAGTAATAATAAAGAAAAGACTAGATAATTATTATTTAATTATCATCCAATGACAATTAAATCACTACAATATCTAATATTGCACTTATAGTCCCCGTACTTTGAGATATAATTAATCACACATTAATTTAATCTCAATGATCATTTCGTGTCATAAATAATATACAATATCATTTATTTAATAGTTTAATTGCATCTGCTCAGTTGTGCTCATCGGTGTGACCCTCAAGTGTTCTATGAAATCAGCCATGATGCAGTAGTAATGTCATCTTTACACACCATATACTAACATACTCCCACTTGTGTAAGACGACATACTGTCCTGCAACATGCGCCTAAAGGAGGTCATGGCTAGACACTTTAGGCAACCAAGGTCATAAAAACTCTGACTCCCATTCGGGCATTCTTGTTGAAACAACCTTCCAAAAAGAAACTTAGGTTATATCCCATGCATCGCGATATTTCAATGTGAAAGCTAGGCATGGATTAGATCAACCGTAGCAAACACGATTATGTTTCTCGACTCCCTGATCTCATACTAAACTGAAACAGACAGATTAGAACACATCAGTTCTGTCCGAGCATGGCCATGCATTTCTGTTAGTATCGATCGCCGAGGGGCCCAGAAATATCTCTTCTTAGTTAAAAGAAGGTGCAAATCCCATATTGACTATCTAGGCCTCTAGCACGACTCCCACTGCAACCAGCCTCGAACCGTTATGATCACCCAGTTACGGATGACGTTGGGTTAGGCCAAATGTACAGCAGCACCCGCACTAAAGTACGTAGACATCTCAGGTACTAAGGATTACCTTTTTGAGACGACTCATGACTATGATCCACAAAGTGGTCTCAATCGGTGGGTCAATCCAATATTTGTTCGCAACAAATACCTGTGAATTTAGTCCAACCTTTGCTATATTCATCACCCATGAATATCAACCAAAAACCACAGTAGCCTTTTAATTCTCGTTGTGGTTCCCACGACAACAAGCAGCTATGGAATAGTTTTAGAATAACTTCAAATTTATTCTTGGATTTCTAAAACATGCAAAATAGAACGACATTAAAGATATCATGTTGATCACCTTTATCTCAATAAACACAACATGACTACCATCAATTTAATGCTACTGTTCCCTTATCAAATGTAACGGTAATACGATCTAGCGAAAAGCTAATTTCAGACATGATCTTAGTGGGAGTGTTCTCTAGTTAACTGACTTAACTTCCATTACCGTTTATCTTTGAAAAATTACACTAGTTCTTTATTACAACTTCTTGTAATATTATTCAGATCTAATCTGAATCTCCATATAAATTTATATCCATTATCTTTAGAGGAACTGGTAAATCACTCATAAAGACACCAGGATTAAAATTTTAGGAGCTCTAGCAATTCAGATTAATTGCTACTAGTGATACGTTTAGATGTTCAGTCTTGAATATGACAGTATGCGGTTTATCTATATCTTAACAAGATATCTTTAATAACAATGTATTCAAAATTTGTGATATGTATCCATAACCACCAGAACCTGGTTATCTACAACATTTCGTTGTGGTATTTCGTCAAGCTTGCCGACGAGTGTTTAAACAAGTCAAATGCTACTACTTGACTAACTAGCACATAAGTTGTATACATTTCACATGTAATTTTATAAAATGCGATTACTTCTTGTCTAAACAATCCTGACTTCTCAAGTCTAATTATTTCTGACAAGTGAAGTGAATTAACCTCCATGTAACTCATTTACATTTAATTCTGCATCTTATTAGTTTCATCTATATAATCACAGGTGACTATCCAACTCATATAATCTCTTGAACAAGCTTTCAAGAATTAACAAGTTCAATGAAACTGCATTTGAACACTTGAACAATTTACACAACAACATGGTAACCCTTTTTATCTGAATATGACTACTAGTTTGTCCAATCTCCATTGACAAGTTACTATTCAAGTTCCACTTGAATCAATAGTCTATAATCATGGTTTAGTAATCTTAAACAATAGGAATTTCAAGCAACAAATTTTTAACTCCAAAAATTCTTTATTTATCCCAAAAATACTTGCAAGAAATTCAATCAATTGTATACTACACCATGATAAACTATTGATGACATGAAAATAGTGTCCAACAGAGTATTCTCTAAGATGTCTCTATGCTCCCACTGAATCTGTCATCTCTTTTCACTTCATTTTAGTTATTGCAGACATTATGCATGAAACTTTGTTCAATTGGGTATCACATATCCAAGAACAATAGAAGTGACTGATTCAGATACACGAAGTCTCAATGCGGTCAACCTTGACCGTTTCCAAGTACTTTGGACAATTC
>JAANYP010003952.1:0-16450 GCA_020465985.1 Centrapalus pauciflorus
CTTAGCCTCTGTGGCTGAGGAAGAGCAGATTCCTCACCCTGGCTCATTTTTTGAGCCTGAAGCCTTTGTGGCTGGTGCCTCTGTGGCACAAGAGACTATGGAACAGTCCAGCCCCACTGTTCCTGACCCAGTCTCCCATCCAGTCCAAACAGATCCCCTCTCCTCTCCACAATCACCCACTTCATCCATCCGTTATCAAAGAAAATCATTGGCCAAAAAGAAACTAGCCCAGAAAACAGTCTCCTCTGTTCCCTCTCAACAGGGTTCAGTTGTAAAAGAAGCAACCCAAGCTGCCTCTCCTATTTTGGGAGAAGGTTCAGCTCATTTGGAGCCTGCTTCACTCCAGCCTGAGTCACCCTTGAGTCAGCCTAGACCCTCTGGTTCCTTCCAACAGGAACCAGTTGTACAAATGGAGATACCCACATCAACTATCCCAGCCTCCCAACAGGCTGAGGATATTGAAAGACAGGAGCCCTCTCCACTCCACACTGAGTCCACACTGTCCCCCACTCATATCTCCTTACACCCTGAGTCTGCACGAGGTGCCCACGCTGCTGATATAGACCAATCAGCAGCTCAGCCTCACACTTCTGTTCCCCATGATTCAGCTGTTCAACACCAAACAGCTGCTGAGGGACCAACAACACAAGCTGATGAACCTCAGGGATCATACCATCCCTCTGGTGAGGCTGATCCCTCGATGCAAATTCCATCAGCAGGTTTCACCACTGCTGATGTTGAAATGCATATCCCATCTCCCCATGATGAGGTGCCTTTAGACCAAGGCACTGCAGAGGGAACCACCACTGGTCTTCATGAGGGTGCTGCAACACAAGCAGCATCTGAGAGGCCCCAAACATCATCTCCTTCTCCTAATGATGCAGCTACAGCCGCTGCTGAAGGAACCCTTGATCCCTCTAACCTGGGCCACCTTACTTTTGCCCAGGCTATGGAACTATTGTCCAAAGTTTCTCTTCCTTCTCCCTCTCATCCTCAAACACCAGCCTCATCATCATCTTCTCCATCTACTCACTCCCAACAGTCCACCCATACACCACCATCTCCCAAAGACCTGCCTTTGAAGGATCAGCTTTCATTGCTGACCAACAAAGTTGGTTCTTTGGAACATACCATGCACTCCCTACCATCCATAATCTCAGACTCTGTGTCTGAGCAGCTCAAAGGATTCTTTGATACGTTTAAAGAATCCTTCCCAGTTACTCCACAAGCTGACCACTCTCCACAGCTGCTTGCACTCACTGCACAGCTGCAAAATGTAACCAACTCTCTTTCCTCTATCCTCTCCTCACAACAGGACTCTGTGTCCTCTATGACAGCTATTTCTCAACAGCTATCCTCTCTCCTCACTTCCTGTAATACTACCATTCCTTCCACATTGGCCAGCCTGAACACTCTTATAGGCTCTCTATCAAATTCTGTGTCATCAAACCTTGCTGATGTGCAAGATTCTCTTGAACTTCATCTTGCACAGCTCCAAAGTTTGTTGTTCACAGCTTCTGATAGAGACAACATTGTTAAGCTGACCACTTTTTCTGATTCCCATTCTTCTTCTCTTCAAAACTGTCTTTCCCAGCTTGGTGAGGTGAAGGACAACTTGGCTTACTTAGTGAACAGCCTTGTTGGTCCTAAACCTCCCAAACCTGCTGGCAAGCCTGCTGACTTTGTGTCTTCAGGCAGACCAGGGGTTGAAGTCGCTACATCATCTCCTTCAAAGGGGGAGAAATCATCTGCCTCGAAGACTAAGTCTAAGGGGGAGAAGATTCCTTCTCCTAAGGAGATACCAGTGTCTGCAACCCAAACTGATCAACCAGCAGAAACAGGTGCAGCTGAAGGTGCTTCCCAAGCTGCTATGCCTACTCAGGCTGGCTCTCCAAACCCTGCTCAGTCGAAGGGGGAGGAAGTCATTCCTGAGGACAGGCCTAGCAGCAAAAGGAGGCACCTTATTCTTTCAGAGGAAAAAGAAGAAGAAGAAGAAGAAGAAAGTATTCCTGAAGCTGCTGTCCCTAAAGCAGCAGCTAAAGGAAAAGAAAAGGCAGCGGTGGATCCTATTGAGCAGAAACAGGCAGAAACTCAGTTTCACAAAGCCAGAGCCAAAGAGATGGGCCTCCCTATGCACAAATACTTTGAGTTTAGGGAAGAACACCTTAAGGCTCTGGAAGAGTTAAGAAAAGAAGAACAATCTGCCAAAGCTGCTAAGTCTCTTGCCCTCCAAGAAGCAAAGAAAATAAAAATGTCTACCTTGGAGGTGCAAAAGAAAATAATTGAAGCTGCCAAGCAATCAGCAGGAGAAAAAGGGAAGGAAGTGGAAAAAGGTACTCAGGTCTCAGTGACCAAATCAACAGTACCTTCTGCCAGAGCCAAATTCCATTTTGACAACTTGGCCAAAAAGAAATTTCATGATGTTGCTACTAGAAGGCTGGTCAAGGAAGGAATTGTCAAAGCTGTTCCCATATCAAGAAAAGGCACTCAGTGGAAACTTCAGATCACAAGGATGGGTGCAACAGGCCCTGAATTGGAATCATATGATCACGCTGATGTGGCTCAAATGGGTTACAGGGAATTGGTGGAACTGGCAGTTGCCCTGAGCCAGTCTAAGTCAGAAACGGCTAAGACTATCAGGGCATACATAAAGAAGCTGATGGAGAGAGTGAGTGAGTTGGGCCTGATCCCTAAAGAAGTCAAAGAGGGTGTCTCTGTGATATCCCCTAAAATCAAGGCCAGAAGGAAAAAGAGAGATTCAGAGCTGGAAGAACTCCTTATGATGATTGAACAAGGAGATTATGCTGTGGAAATTAAAGGACTTGACCACAGCCTGCCTGAAGGAGTTGAATTTGAAGATGGCAAAGTGATTGAAGAGCCTGAGTTAGGGGCATTTTTTGTGGATCCCTTATCTCAGAAGAAATGTTTTCAAAGAGCTTCTGACCTACACAAAGTTGGTCTTAAGCAGCTTGCAGCCTTCAGAATTGCCACCTCCTTCAGTCAGTCCAGCCAATGGAGAGCAGCTGTCTGGGAAGAGCTGAAAGGATTTTATGACAGAGGTGAGCTCCAAAGTTCTAACTTAATGTTTCTTACAGCTGAACTTGAAGAACATGAAGAAACAAGGGAAGAACTTTTAAAAAGATTCAAAGAAGGGATGCCACCCCCTGTCGAATGAAGTCCACCTGCCATCTGGGTAGGTGAAGAATGGAAGCTGTCCATTAGTTGGACAGGCTTGCCATTATCTGCTCCCGTCTCAAACAGTCCAAATCTTGTACATAAGTTGTACACTCTGTACATTAGTTGTACACAATTACATTAGTTGTAATTTTTTATTTTTTACATTAGTTGTAAAATACATTAGCACATTAGTTGTACTTTTGTAAGAACATATGTTGTTCAAGTATAGTCAAGAATCAGTGTATATATAAACTGATCTTTTACTTTACTGTAATGTTGTGATTTTATTTCAGCAAATGTACTGTAAAAATATATAGTGATTTTTGACAAAACCAGCTTGGACTGGTTATTGCAAATAGGGGGAGATTGTTAGGCACAAAAAGGCCTCAGTCAAACCTGCTCTACATCTGAGGGGGAGATTTTATAATCAAACCTGTTGATACATTTGAAGGTTGAATTTAAGGCCTGTTATATGCCTTATTGAACCTGAAAATGATTTGCAATATCAGTCTAAAGCTGTTCTATACGTTGCATGTGTTGCAACCAAGACAGTTTGTCCAAGCTGATCAGTCTGCTGATCAGGCTGGACATAAACTGTCTACGCTGCTCTACACTGTTGAGCAGCTTGGGCACTTTTTAAAGTGTTCTGTTCTTTGTGAACAGAACCTGTTCTTTGTGAACAGGCTAAACACTTTATGGAATTTGTTTCCAAGTCATCATGTATTGTTTTTAACTACCAGATCAGTTTACACAGTTGAAGACAAAGTGGAAAGCAGAACCGCTCAGCCTGCCCAAGCTGTTCTGTTACATGAAGACAAACGGATATTTGAAAAAGGGTGACAGACCTTTTTCTTATATCAAAATAGGCCTTTACAAGGAAGAAAGACGCAAAGTTGACATTCCTAAAATGGTTAAAGGCAATGCAACAGTAGAAAGTAAAAAGACAAAAGTTCTGCACAAGAGAAGGCAAGTCTGCTTTTCAGAAAAGTGCAGAAAAGTTATATTGTCTTTTCAAACAAGACTTCTCCTTTTTCATTCTGCCCAATGAAGATGTTTCTCTTAGATCCTCTAAGTGAGTATAAAAGGAAGCTTCTAAGGTCAGAAAGAATGTGAAGAAAGCTAAGTGCTTAAACCAAGAGTGAACGTGCAAGTGTGATATTCATGCATGCAAATCTTCTGTAAACAAGCTTCTGTGTGTCTAAGCTGTTTACCAAAGCTGTTCCTTAAAGTCTTGTAAAATACAGTGAGTGCATCTTAGTGAGTGTGTTCATTGTAATCTAGTTTGAGTGTGTCTTAGACTAGAAACCATACTGTTGTATTCTGTCATCTCAGCTTGAACAATTCCGCAGTCAAGCTTGTTTGTAATTAACATTTGTTGATAATACATACAAACATTGAGAAAAAGAGTGTGTAGTTTTTAAATACTGTATTCACCCCCCCCTCTACAGTTTATTACTATATACTTTGGGAACCTTTCGGGACCTACAATATATATATATATATATATATATATATATATATATATATATATATATATATATATATATATATATATATATATATAATCTAAATAATAAGTCATTAATCTATATATATATATATATATATATATTATATAATAAAAGAGAACACATATTGCCACTTGTCATCACCACATTTCATTTAAAAAGATAGATATTATTATTTTTAAAACAAAAGATATATACAATTCATTATTACATATTATCATTTTTAAAATAAAATAAAATAAAAGATAAACACGTCATCACCACATTTCATTTATAAAGATAAATACATATTATTTACATAAGTTTTGAAGGTCACAGAATGTGTGAATCTATGTGAAATTCACATATTATGCGTATAAAATTAAATAAAACATGGTTATGTGAAAAAAATTTTAAAAAAAGTTTTTATGTAACATCCCGCTTTTGGGACGGGGACGTGGAATTATTTGACTGGTTGGTTATAATATTATATTTGATTTGGGTGAATGATTGAGTTATACGTGGAACCGTCACGTAATGAGATTTTGGTTAACCGGGTTAGGGATTTAAGTTTTAATGAAAAGATTATTTTATTGGATTAATTAATTAATTTGGGACCCAGTGATGTACATTTGTGTTTTATGATATTGGGATCGGATATTGGGTGTCGGACCGAGTTTAATCCAAAACGTATATAGTAAGCTATGTGCTTGGTTGCTTCACTTTCTTTCATCAAACACCAGAGACTTAAAGGTGTTGTGTGTGTGTGTTTTGTCCCAGCAGCCAACATCATCAACAATTGAAGATTTGATTGGGATTAAAGCTTCAAGGTTGGGTGTCATCTTCGTCATCACCTTGTTCTTCAGAGTTTGAGGTAAGTTTGAGCTCCAATTTAAGGGTTAATGTGTTAAATTGATCGGTGATTGTTACATATGAATTGTGAAGTGTTTCCCATCCAAAATCAGTGTTTAAAGATGTTAAAAATGGATTATTGTGGTGAAAATCGAGTTGGAGGTGTAAAAATGATCCTGTCAAAAAACAGAGCGTAAGTTGCTGGAGGTCAGTTTACGCGGCCGCGTAGGGTTAGCTACGCGGCAGCGTAGATATTCGTTTACAAGCCCGTGTAAAAAGCTACAGGGTGGTGTAAAGCTTGAGCTACGCGCCCGTGTGGGTTTTGTTTACGTAGCCGCGTGGGTTGCAGTCACACCATCTTGCAGAAATTCTACACCATCGCGGAAGGAGACTGCTACACCACCGCGTAAGAAATCTTACACGGCCGCGTGAGAATTCAGAAAAATAAATATATTTTAAGCGTTTATTTAGGGATGAGTTAGTGATATTGGGTTATTCCCTTGTGTTTGGGTACTCGGGTTGTGTGGGTTTATTAGTTGGGTATCTGGGTTCGTGCGAGTTGCCTGAGTATTGTGTATAGAGTTGTTGGGTTGTGATTGTGATATTTAGAATTGTGTTGTGATTCCAGGGTCTCGAGTTGATAGGGTTGGGGACGGGCAGGGAACAGAGACTGAGTGGTGAGACTTCAGGGCAGGTGAGTTTGCATGTTTTTCTGAGATACTTGTACGATTATTTATTAGTACTTGCATGATCTTTTCCTAATTTTTTATGAGATATTACGAGTTTTCTTACGAGCTTTTTATCAAGATATTATCATGCTTGTATTATTGTGTTTAATTGATAACTGTGTTTTGTGATATGAGATTTGAGACACTTGAGCTTTCGAGTTACTAAACCGTACGGATGGGCAGGGGTTGCGTCGCTCCCAATTCCCTTATGAATCCTGATAGCTGCTTTGTGCGGCCTAAGGATTTGGGTACGTGGATCCGTCCACACGAGTTGAGTACCTATTTGAGTATCATGTGGGATCTCATATACTTGTTCAGTAGAGAACGCTGAACGTTTTATTATTGAGCATACGTGTTTTTACTGTGTTTATAATCGTACACTAACCCTTGCATTCTCACCAGCGTTAGCTGACCCCGTGTGTGTTGTTGTGTGTGTCTCAGGTGATCAGAGATCTAGTAGGCCTGCTGTACCCAAATAGGGTTACTGTGACATCTTTGGAGGAGTTGGCTACCTGTTTTAGAGGTATTTATATTTTGGGGAATGTTTATGTGTACTTCGGATATTGTGTAGTTTGATCAGAGACTTCCGTGACTTATTTATGTAATTAAAGTATTAAAATTATCGGGTTTCTGCATGTATGTATTGGGAATAGTGTAGGGATTATTATATTATATCGTTGCTGATGTGGCATTGAGGATTAGTTCGAGGGTGTTACAAGCTTGGTATCAGAGCCTAGGTTTAAGTGATTAAGTACTAGTGGATGCTTAAGCTTAAACCACGGAGTCTAGATCCTTGGATTGTAATCTGAAGTAGATCATTAGGTGATAAATGAGTAGTGTATAGAGTTGCGTAGATTTAATATGTGTTGTTGTCTTTATTGTGCAGGTTAGTTATGGATCGTGAGGGCAGCGGGCCTCAGGGTGATGACTCTAGGGGTGACGAGTTTGTGCGTAGGTCTGAGTTATATTCTGTGCTGAGTCAGATATTGGATGAGCGTTTTCCGGTGCGGGGAGCGGGTAGGGGTCAGGGTGCGGTGCCTCCGCCAGAGCGAGGGCAGAGTTCTGGGGCTGGTGGCTCTTCGAGCCAGCCATCGCGAGGGTCCTTTAAGGACTTCATGACGGGTCGTCCTTCAGAGTTCTTCGGTGGGGTGGGTGCATCGAAGGCACTAGATTGGTTGCGAGAGGTTGAGGTTGCTCTTCGTATAGCGCATGTGGATCGTGCTGACAGAGTGAGTTATGCCTCCTACCTTCTGAAAGGAGGTGCGTTGCGATGGTGGAATTCCGTTGTGGGTGCCCGAGGGATTGATGAGACGTATCTGATGTCGTGGGAGGAGTTACGAGTGGAGTTTGAGCTGCAGTATTGCCATCAGGATACGAGGCGAGAGTTGGAGCGCGAGTTCATTCATCTGCAGCAGGGATCTATGACGGTTCAGGAGTATATCGATGTGTTTAATGACAGGGCTCAGTTCGCGCCACATTAGGTGGCTACAGAGGAGCGGAAGGTTAGTATGTTCATTGACGTCCTTAGATATGATATTAGGGAGTTCGTGGGGATGTTGCGCGACCCCACCTTTGAATCTGCTATGTAGTATGCGAGGCGTAGAGAGAGGGAGGTGGAGAGGCAGAGGGAGCAGTCGGCTCCCCAGAGGCAGCGTATTGAGCCGACTGGGCAGGGATAGAGTGCAGGGTCATCGAGGTCTTATCGAGAGAGTCTTCAGGGTGGATATTCAGAGCAGCGGGATCAGAGTTCGGGAGCCCGACGAAATCAGAGTCGAGATGAGAGGAGATCCGAGGCTGGTCAGAGTCAGAGTCAGGGTCAGAGTCGAGGTCAGGATCAGAGTCAGACGCAGCAGGGGCAAAACCAGAGACAGGGCCAGAGTCAGGGAGGTGTTGGTAGAGGATCTAGGGATTCGGGCAGCAGAGTCGAGAGCTCGGCGTCAGGAGAGAGAGATTGTCAGCGGTGTCATCACCGCCATGCAGGGCCGTGTGCCCCAGAGCACCTTAGATGTTTTAGATGTCGCCAATTTTGTCACACTGCTATTGCGTGCACTTCTCAGGAGTCACTCTGCTTCCAATGTGGGAAGCCGGGTCATATGTCGCGGGACTGTCCGAGTCCAGGGATGGGATTTCCAGGGGCAAGTTCAAGTGGGGCCGGGGCGTCAGAGTCGTCGTCAGCACCTCGTGGAGGAGGTGGAGTACCGCGGGCCAGAGGCAGAGTTTTTCAGGCTATAGCCAAGGAGGAGAGGGAGTCGCATGACGTTGTACCTGGTACGCTTATTATTATTGGGCTATGTGCCTTCAGTTGTTTATTTTGAGATTTGGTCGACCCTATGTGTTTGCATCCTTCAGTGGTTATTTTTCTGTGTTCCCATCAGAGTTATCTGTTTCTGCGAGTGTTTAGTAAGTAGATAGTAATGTTGTAGTAATGAATAGAGTTATAGCGATTGTGCAATAGAGATTATTGGTCATCGAGTTTCAGTAAATCTGATGCCTATGAGGATTAGTAGTTTCGATGTAGAAGTGTGTAGCCTAAAGGGAGCTTAATAGGGTAATGGTGAGGAACCATTATCCCTTGCTGAGGTGTCAGGATCTTAACTTAACTACCTAAGATTAACTGATTTGAATTGATCATAGTGTAAACCAATAATCTTGTATTACATCAAAGTCTAATTAAGAAGTTTGCGGAATAACACTTAATTATTTTGATAAAAGCTTTCAGAATTCATAACAAATAAACATAAAGAATAAACAGAATTGCTTGTATTACTGAATCAGAATGATTACAATCACCTCTAATCTGTTTGATTAGACGAAGAACACAAATTGTTCTTAGGGTTTTACAACCTTAGAGGCTTATGAAAACTTAAACAAAAAGCAATTACAAACTTGAATATGCAGAAACTTCTGATACAATAGAAAAACCTATTCTATGTATTTATAATGCTTTCTGATTTGTTTCATTGAAGGACTCTGACTTCTCTGATAGTAGATATGCTGGAATCTTCGTGTAAATATCTTTTCCTGAATATAAGCACTTTCTGTTTATAAAACTGTTGAGCAGCTTGAGCAGGGCAGCTTGAGTGAAATTACTCTGGCAGCATGAACTTTTACACTAGCAGCTCGAGTTTCTTCAACTAACACCATGAACCTTGTACTTACATAGAAATTCTACTAACAGTCTGAGAAGTCTAACTAACAGTTTGAACTACTTAGAATATTTCCCAACAATCTCCCCCTAACTTAAATTCTTTACACAAGACTTTAAGTTCTATACAAATAAGGAAATAAAACAAGTAAACTGTTATTTACAAACCAAGGCTTTCAAAAACTTACAACTGTGCAAGTTTCTGATTGACAGCCTTTAAAAATTCTCTCTTCAAATCTTCTCTATCACAATATATTTTTACTGACCTCATTTGAAGTAGCATAGCCTTTGTAAGATCAAAGAATTCAAAATTGAAGAATATGCAGGATCCATTTGCAAACCTGATTCTGTAAGTCTTTGATTTGACAAACAGATCAACTTGTACAATTTTTCATCTCCTTGGCATCTTCTATATCCTTCCTTATTGACTCCGGATCAAAAATGCTCTGTAAATCTTTAATAGCTTGTTTTACTTGTGGGAGGGAAGATCTGACTTGAGTGGCAGTCCCAATATGATACATCCTTGTGAGCTCATCTCTTGTCATCCCTTGAACCATATGTATTATGCTTTTATACTTTTCCACAGGACCAGTTTCTCTTCTTACTACAAAATGATATCTTAAGTCAATGTTATCCATTGGCTTAGCATACCAGTAAGTAATAAGAGGTTTTGAGAAATCATGCTGGTCAAGGGACTTCTCTATCTCCATGACTTGTTGCAGCTGATGCTCAAACAGCACCCTTTTGACCTGATCAAGCTTTGCTTGTGAGATTGACTCTGGTTGAGGAACAGGAGCAGCAGCTTGAACAGAAACTTGTGATCTTTGGACTTCTTGGGAGACTTTGTCTATCTTACGTTTTTCCATTTCCTTGTCATGGATATCTTGCAGCCTTACTGTGCTCATGGACTGAGCCATTTTCTTTGGGATACCAGCTACAAAGGCAAAATTAATCAGAAATCTTCTATGCTCAGCCTTTGAATGCCATGTTGGCATCTTCCTTTTCCTTTCACCTTGCTTGACCACAAACCCTCTTAGGTAGTCTCCTAAGGTTTCATCATCTTGCATTGGGGCATGGGTTTGCTGGTCAAAATCCTGATCTTGTTCTTCTACTAACTTTGTGGCAATCTCAGCATCAAAGGCAATCTGGGCTTCTTTGGTAGAAAATTTATGCTTTGGAGACTCAATAAGAATACCCTTGCCCTTATCTTTTGTAGCAGAAGATGTAGCTTGGACTGAACTGATGGGAGCTTGAATTCCTTCTCTTATGACAACTCCAGTTGCTTTTGTAGAAGCAGCTTGAGTTTCTAGGCTAACAGCTTGAGAAGCTGTTGGGACTGTTAGCCTAGATTCTTGGACTGTTGGAGCTGCTTGGACTGATTCTGTTGGAGCTGCTTGGACTGATTTAGGAATCTCCTGATTCTCCCCCTTTTTGGAAGCATCGGTTTGGTCTGGAGGACCTACAACCTTTGCCACTTGGGTTCGAATCATCTGCTCTAATTTAATGATCTTATTCCCACAGAGGGTAAACCCTTTATGGAGATAATCCATTCTTTGATTTTGAGCCGCTTTTGCCTGCCTGAGTGCAATTATTTGTGCCCACTGTGCAGCAATGATAGACTGATGATATTCCAACATTGCTACAACAGGTTGCAGCTTAGGATCCGTTAATAACATGAGTTGCAGACTAGCCTCAAGATCAGCAAACGAAGGGGGTGCTTGTGATCTATCACTGGCATGAATACCAGAAGTAGAAACCTCTGGGCCCCTCTATTCTTGGTACTGGGGACTTCCAGATGGTGCTTGAACACCTTCTGTTGCCATGGGCGTGGTCTTAATGATGTTGGCACTGTCCTGTGCCTCTTGTGCAGAAGCAACAGTAGTGTCAGCCACAGAACCCATATGGACAATCTCTGGTGAGATGTCCACCTCCTGAATGAGGTTGGGAGTGTCCTCAATTGGTGCCCTTTAGGTATTCTGTGCAGAAGTGTCCTCCTGCACAGGGTTATTTGGCTCTTGTATGAGGACTGGGGAGGAAGGAGCTCCTGGTCCTCTTTTCCTTTTGTACAGTTTGAGTGGGGATGTGGGCTGAGCAACAGGAACAGAAGGCATTTGTGTATCTTGAGGAGTGGGTTGGGGTCCTGGGGGGAAGCAGTAATGTTTGGCTGAGCCTGCTCAGGACCCTCTCCTCTGTTTCTTGGAATGATGCCCATCAGTGCAGAAGGCAATGGGACATCTACACTCAAAAAATTGGCACTTGGCTTTAGAAGCCTTTTGATAGAAGATAGTGAGTGCCTATGGGAAACATGTATCCTCTTATGTATATGAAAATTTGTGCAAGTTTTTGCAATTATTTCTCCTAAAAATCTAGGATACATCAAAAATTTCCCATTCTTTAGGGAATGATGCCTTAACATCCCCTGGAAAATCATATTCGAAAAATTGAACTGTTGGCTTGTTGAAAAGCACACTAAGGCAGTGGCAATGTTTGATGAAAATTCTGACCAACCAGTTCTTTTAGGGCTAATACACTGCTGAATGATGTGCACAAGATATTTCCATTTTGGTGAAAAGTGTGCTTTAAGGAAAGTAAAAGAATCAGCAGGGCCCCTATATCCAATATTATAAAGACCAGAATGTAAAGCATTAAGGGATAGGTCTGTTATACCTGAGGCATCTTGAAGATGCAGATGTTGTCTAATGGATTCCTCAGTCACTGTGATAGTATTTCCATCGATTTTGGATGTCAGAGATGAGACTCCATTGATGGTTTTTAAAGAAGCACGGTTCCAGAACTGCTCAATATGTGAGATGTATATGGTGGGATTGATATTGAGGGCATGATGGATATGGGAACTTCAAAGGAATTCCATCATGTCATGGAACGGTTCAAGATCAGCGTGTTTGAGAGAGTAGGGTAAACAGTTTTGTTCTTTGACGAACTCCATTGAAGATCAATCGGAGATTTTAGGGTTTCAGTGATGTGCGTGGGAATTGTTTCAGAGAATCAAGAAGGGTTCAAGAAGATATTTTGCAACTGGTAGTTACAATAGAACAAAACTGGAACCTTTAAAGGTTTTGAAAATATCTAAACCCGCGCACACACTTATGGAAATGACCATATTACCCTGCACACTTTGACAGATCAAGTGAAACAACTAACAGTCCGAGAAAATGAACTAGCAGCTTGAGAAAATACTCAAGCTATTAGTTGAAAATTAGGCGACTGTTAATGAAACAGTGACTCCCCCTTAATCAAGCATATGTACACAGAAAAACAAATTAATCCATATTATTCATACCAATATTTGATACTAGGAAGGTGAATCTTCCTACATCAAATGGTTTTGTAAATAGATCAGCTAACTGATCATCAGTGTGAATTTTGGTAACTTGGATTAATTTCTTCTCATTGCAATCCCTTATAAAATGAAATCTAATTTCTATATGCTTGGTTTTGGGAAATTTCACTGGATTTTGTACAATGCTAATTGCACTTGAATTGTCGATATAAATGGGAGTGGATAGGAAATTCATACCATAGTCTCTCAGTTGATTTTGAATCCACATCACTTGGGAGCAGCAACTTGCAGCTGCTACATATTCTGCTTCAGTAGATGAAGTGGAGACAGTTGTTTGCTTTTTGCACTGACAAGAAACCAACCTTGTTCCCAAGTATTGACATCCACCAGTTGTGGATTTTCTGTCAATGTTGCATCCTCCATAATCACTGTCAGAATAGGCTGTTAGTTCAAGAGGAGAGTCTTTAGGATACCAGAGGCCTAAATGTGGTTGGCCTTTGAGATATCTAAAGATTCTCTTAACAACAACCAAATGGGAGTCCTTTGGAGAGCATTGAAACCTAGCACACACACAAACAGCAAACATAATATCAGGTCTAGAAGATGTTAGATACATAAGAGATCCTATAAGAGATCTGTATAAGTGAATGTCCACATCTATTCCATCTTTGTCTGTATGGAGCTGCTTGTGAGGATCTATAGGAGTACTTGCAACTTTGGTATCTTGATACCCAAACTTTTCCAGTATGTCTTTAACATACTTTGATTGACTTATGAAGAGACCAGTGGGCTTCTGCTTGACCTGCAATCCTAGAAAGAAAGTGAGTTCTCCCATTGAACTCATTTGAAACTTTTTGTGCATTAATGCCTCAAACTCTTAGCACAGGCAATCATTTGTTGAGCCAAAGATGATATCATCAACATAGATTTGTACAAGCAGAATCTCGTCTTTGATGGACTTTGTGAATAGTGTTTTGTCCAGAGTGCCTCTCTTGAACCCATTCTGTAGAAGGTATGATGACAGAGTGTCATACCATGCTCTAGGAGCTTGATGGAGTCCATAGAGAGCCTTGTCTAGCTTGTAGACTCTGTCTGGATACTTGTAGTCCTCAAAACCAGGAGGCTGACACACATAGACCTCCTCTTCAATTGTGCCATATAGAAAAGCAGACTTCACCATTTGATACCCTTTAAAACCTTTGAAGCTTGCATAAGCCAAAAACAGTCTGATGGCTTCAATTCTGGCTACTGGAGCAAATACATCATCATAATCTATGCCTTCCTCTTGAGTGTATCCTTGTGCTACTAGTCTTGCTTTGTTCTTGATGACTATCCCTCTCTCATCTTTCTTGTTTCTGAACACCCATCTTGTACCAATGGCTCTCTTTCCTTTAGGAAGATCAACAAGTGTCCATACATTCTGAATCTTGAATTGTAGAAGCTCTTCCTGCATTGCCTCAATCCAGGATGAATCTTTCAAAGCTTCTGATGCCTTTTTAGGTTCTAGTTGAGACATAAAACAGGCATGTTCAAAAGCAGCTAGACTGAATTCAGGAGCTGCTTGTTCAGCAGCAGCAGTCTCATTGTGAACCATTTTCCTTGTTTGTACAGGTGTACGTGGATCACCCATTATTTTATTGAGAGGATGATACTTGTGAACCCTGAGTGTAGGCTCTCTATCTGTCTGAAAAGAAGATCCAAGGTTTGTATCATCTCCATCAGGACCAGTGGATGGTTCCGCTTCTGAAACAGCTAGACTTCAATCTGGGATTGTTTCCCTTTGTGTTGGAGCTGTTCTCTCAGGACTTGGGAGTTGCACTTCAGTGTCTGGATTTGAATTATGTTGAGCATTCAGAACCCCTGGAGGGTCACAGGACAGAAGAAGTATAATTGTATACTCATCCCAATTGTTTGAATCTGCAGCAGTTTGAAACTTTGTGCCAACAGCTTGAGAATTTGCATTGACAGCATGAGAATTTGTGTTGACAGCTTCAATCCTGTTTGCATCAGCTTCTGCAGTATACTCAACAAAGCTCAGAGAATTTGTTAGTGAATCTAAATCAAACAACCAATCAAGACCAGTGCCTTTGACATTTGCAGTATTTTCATTAAATTCAACATTGGCACTTTCTTCAATGGTTTTAGACACACTGTTATATACTCTATAGGCTTTGCTTTGATATGAGTATCCTACAAAGAAACCTTCTTCAGCCTTACTTTCAAACTTCCCTAAGTGAGATTTAGTGTGAAGAATGGTACATGGACAGCCAAATGACTTGAAAAAGGCTATTAAGGGTATTCTATTATGGAATAACTCATATGGAGTTTTCCCTTGTGATTGAACAATCTGAACCTTATTTAGAACCTAACAGGCTGTGTTGACTGCTTCTGCCCGAAAGGTCATTGGCAGTTTTGAATCAGCTAACATGGTTCTAGCAGCCTCAATTAATGTTCTGTTCTTTCTTTCAGCTACACCATTTTGATGTGGTGTTCTTGGTGCACTATATTGCCTAGCAATACCTTTGGACTCACAAAAACTGTTTAGAATATGATTTTTAAACTCAGTTCCATTGTCTGATCTTATCACCTTGACTTTTGAGTTGGATTGGTTTTCTATCTTAAGAATAAATGACTTAACTAGCTCAGCAGTTTCATCTTTAGACCTAAGAAAGTAAACCCAAGTAAATCTGGTGAAATCATCAAGAATAACTAAACAGTAGGCCCTTTTATTCAAACTCAAAACAGATGTTGGACCAAATAGATCCATATGAATCAGATGAAGAGCATATGAGATTGAATTTACTTCTTTGGCCTTATGAGAAGTTTTTTGTTGCTTGCCTTTAAGACATGCTACACAATGATCATCACATATGAACTCCTTTTGTGGTAAACCTCTTACCAGATTCTTTTTTACTAAAACATTCATGGACTTGAAGTTCCTGTGACACATCCTTCTATGCCAAAAAGCAGACTCATTGGATGATGCTTTGGATATCAAACAGCTTAAAGTACTTGATTTAGATAAAAGTTCTGTGTCCAAACAGTATACATTGTCCTTTCTTGGTGTTCTTAGTAAAACAAGATTTTCAGGAATTTTAAAATCTTTTGAAAGGACAATGCACTCAGAATCTGTAAACAAAACAATATTTTGTTTGTCACAGATTTGAGAGACACTCAATAAATTATACTTAAGCTGTTCAACATACAAAACATCATTGAAAATCATGTTGCCTGCACTAACAGTACCTTTACCTGTAACCTTACCTCCTTTGGAGTTGCCTCCAAATGCAACAAATCCTCCATCAAAGCCTTTGAAATTTGACAAGCACTCAAAATTGCCTGTCATGTGCCTAGAGCATCCACTGTCCAAATGCCATCTTGTTTTATGAGGTGACCTGTGGTTGCCCTGCACAAATAGAAGCTTAGTTAGTAATGGAGTAAACCCAAACCAAGTTGGTTTTGGGTTGTCCTTGTGCATTAACATAACTAAATACTGTCTTGGATTTCATATACTTAGTAAGATCCACTGATGGATTTTGTGGAGAGTACTTAGTTAGCACATGAGGTATCCATGTATTTTGTCCATCCTTTTTCAGTAACAGTCTCAGATGATCCATTACCAGTCCCAATTTTGAGCCTACCAGTCTGAATTGAGTCTGTAGTGCTAACAGCTTGAGAATTTGCACTAGCGGTCTCAACTTTAGACTTGGCAGTTTCAACATTTGTATCAACAGGTTCACCTGAGTTTGTACCTTTGACA
>JAANYP010003953.1:0-14458 GCA_020465985.1 Centrapalus pauciflorus
CAATTGTATTTGTTTTATATACGTTACAAAGTTTATGATTCGTTGTTAATGAAGAAACACGTATAGGAGTTCTCGTATTTTAAATTTTAAAATTTTTTATGCCTTTAAGAATGCATATATTAGTGTGTCGTAGTGAGTACGCGTGATTTTTAATGATAGCCTATTTTTTTCAAAAAATAACAAGTTTAGGTCTGTCGCAAATCTATCGCAAATTGATAAATTTTGGGTGGGATTTGCGACGGAATTTTGTTTCTTTTCATTATTTTCGGGTTAAAAAGCCTAAAATAGCGAGTAAGAATATCAATTATGTAATTAATTACATAAAACTTGATTTTGAATAAGTATTTGTTTTATACACGTTCCTATAGATACGTTCGCGTACGTTTGTATTTGTTTTATATACGTTACAAAGTTTATGATTCGTTGTTAATGAAGAAACACGTATATGAGTCCTCGTAATTTAAACTTTAAAAATTTTTATACCTTTATGATAGCCGCTTTTTTTTTAAAATAATAAGTTTAGGTCCGTCGCTAATCAATCGCAAATTGACAAATTTTGTGAGGGATTTGCGAAGAATAATTTTGTTTCTTTTCATTATTTTCGGGTCAAAAACCCTAAAATAGCGAGTAAGAATATCAATTATGTAATTAAATACATAAAACTTGATTTTGAATAAGTATTTGTTTTATACACGTGCATATAGATACGTTCGCGTACAATTGTATTTGTTTTATATACGTTACAAAGTTTATGATTCGTTGTTAAAGAACACGTATAGGAGTTCTCGTATTTTAAATTTTAAAATTTTTTATGCCTTTAAGAATGCATATATTAGTGTGTCATAGTGAGTACGCGTGATTTTTAATGATAGCCTGTTTTTTTAAAAAAATAACAAGTGTAGGTTTGTCGCAAATCTATCGCAAATTGATAAATTTTGGGTGGGATTTGCGACGGAATTTTGTTTCTTTTCATTATTTTCGGGTCAAAAAGCCTAAAATAGCGAGTAAGAATATCAATTATGTAATTAAATACATAAAACTTGATTTTGAATAAGTATTTGTTTTATACACGTGCATATAGATACGTTCGCGTACAATTGTATTTGTTTTATATACGTTACAAAGTTTATGATTCGTTGTTAATGAAGAAACACGTATAGGAGTTCTCGTATTTTAAATTTTAAAATTTTTTATGCCTTTAAGAATGCATATATTAGTGTGTCGTAGTCAGTACGCGTGATTTTTAATGATAGCCTATTTTTTTCAAAAAATAACAAGTTTAGGTCTGTCGCAAATCTATTGCAAATTGATAAATTTTGGGTGGGATTTGCGACGGAATTTTGTTTCTTTTCATTATTTTCGGGTTAAAAAGCCTAAAATAGCGAGTAAGAATATCAATTATGTAATTAATTACATAAAACTTGATTTTGAATAAGTATTTGTTTCATACACGTTCCTATAGATACGTTCGCGTACATTTGTATTTGTTTTATATACGTTACAAAGTTTTATGATTCGTTGTTAATGAAGAAACACGTATATGAGTCCTCGTATTTTAAACTTTAAAAATTTTTATGCCTTTAAGAATGCATATATTAGTGTGTCGTAGTGAGTACGCGTGATTTTTGATGATAGCCGCTTTTTTTTAAAATAATAAGTTTAGGTCCGTCGCTAATCAATCGCAAATTGACAAATTTTGTGAGGGATTTGCGAAGGAATTTTGTTTCTTTTCATTATTTTCGGGTCAAAAACCCTAAAATAGCGAGTAAGAATATCAATTATGTAATTAAATACATAAAACTTGATTTTGAATAAGTACTTGTTTTATACACGTGCATATAGATACGTTCGCGTACAATTGTATTTGTTTTATATACGTTACAAAGTTTATGAATCGTTGTTAAAGAACACGTATAGGAGTTTTCGTATTTTAAATTTTAAAATTTTTTATGCCTTTAAGAATGCATATATTTAGTGTGTCATAGTGAGTACGCGTGATTTTTAATGATAGCCTGTTTTTTTAAATAAAAAACAAGTGTAGGTCTGTCGCAAATCTATCGCAAATTGATAAATTTTGGGTGGGATTTGCGACGGAATTTTGTTTCTTTTCATTATTTTCGGGTCAAAAAGCCTAAAATAGCGAGTAAGAATATCAATTATGTAATTAAATACATAAAACTTGATTTTGAATAAGTATTTGTTTTATAAACGTTCCTATAGATACGTTCGCGTACATTTGTATTTGTTTTATATACGTTACAAAGTTTATGATTCGTTGTTAATGAAGAAACACGTATATGAGTCCTCGTATTTTAAACATTAAAAATTTATGCCTTTAAGAATGCACATATTAGTGTGTCGTACTGAGTACGCGTGATTTTTGATGATAGCCGCTTTTTTTTTTAAATAATAAGTTTAGGTCCGTCGCTAATCAATCGCAAATTAACAAATTTTGTGAGGGATTTGCGAAGGAATTTTGTTTCTTATCATTATTTTCGGGTCAAAAACCCTAAAATAGCGAGTAAGAATATCAATTATGTAATTAAATACATAAAACTTGATTTTGAATAAGTATTTGTTTTATACACGTGCATATAGATACGTTCGCGTACAATTGTATTTGTTTTATATACGTTACAAAGTTTATGATTCGTTGTTAATGAAGAAACACGTATAGGAGTTCTCGTATTTTAAATTTTAAAATTTTTTATGCCTTTAAGAATGCATATATTAGTGTGTCTTAGTGAGTACGCGTGTTTTTTAATGATAGCCTGTTTTTTTCAAAAAATAACAAGTTTAGGTCTGTCGCAAATCTATCGCAAATTGATAAATTTTGGGTGAAATTTGCGACGGAATTTTGTTTCTTTTCATTATTTTCGGGTCAAAAAGCCTAAAATAGCGAGTAAGAATATCAATTATGTAATTAAATACATAAAACTTGATTTTGAATAAGTATTTGTTTTATACACGTGCATATAGATACGTTCGCGTACAATTGTATTTGTTTTATATACGTTACAAAGTTTATGATTCGTTGTTAATGAAGAAACACGTATAGGAGTTCTCGTATTTTAAATTTTAAAATTTTTTATGCCTTTAAGAATGCATATATTAGTGTGTCTTAGTGAGTACGCGTGTTTTTTAATGATAGCCTGTTTTTTTCAAAAAATAACAAGTTTAGGTCTGTCGCAAATCTATCGCAAATTGATAAATTTTGGGTGAAATTTGCGACGGAATTTTGTTTCTTTTCATTATTTTCGGGTCAAAAAGCCTAAAATAGCGAGTAAGAATATCAATTATGTAATTAAATACATAAAACTTGATTTTGAATAAGTATTTGTTTTATACACGTGCCTATAGATACGTTCGCGTACATTTGTATTTGTTTTATATACGTTACAAAGTTTACGATTCGTTGTTAATGAAGAAACACGTATATGAGTTCTCGTATTTTAAATTTTAAAATTTTTTATGCCTTTAAAAGTGCATATATTAGTGTGTCGTAGTGAGTACGCGTCATTTTTAATGATAGCATGTTTTTTTCAAAAAATAACAAGTTTAGGTCCGTCGCAAATCGATCGCAAATTGATAATTTTTGTGAGGGATTTGCGACGGAATTTTGTTTCTTTACATTATTTTCAGGTCAAAAAGCCTAAAATCGCGAGTAAGAATTTCAATTATGTAATTAAATACATTAAACTTGATTTTGAATAAGAATTTGTTTTATACACGTGCCTATAGATACGTTCGCGTACATTTGTATTTGTTTTATATACGTTACAAAGTTTATGATTCGTTGTTAATGAAGAAACACGTATATGAGTTCTCGTATTTTAAATTTTAAAATTTTTTATGCCTTTAAGAGTGCATATATTAGTGTGACGTAGTGAGTACGCGTCATATTTAATGATAGCCTGTTTTTTTCAAAAAATAACAAGTTTACGTCTGTCGCAAATCAATCGCAAATTGATAAATTTTGGGTGGGATTTGCGACGGAATTTTGTTTCTTTTCATTATTTTCGGGTCAAAAAGCCTAAAATAGCGAGTAAGAATATCAATTATGTAATTAAATACATAAAACTTGATTTTGAATAAGTATTTGTTTTATACACGTGCATATAGATACGTTCGCGTACAATTGTATTTGTTTTATATACGTTACAAAGTTTATGATTCGTTGTTAATGAAGAAACACGTATAGGAGTTCTCGTATTTTAAATTTTAAAATTTTTTATGCCTTTAAGAATGCATATATTAGTGTGTCGTAGTCAGTACGCGTGATTTTTAATGATAGCCTATTTTTTTCAAAAAATAACAAGTTTAGGTCTGTCGCAAATCTATCGCAAATTGATAAATTTTGGGTGGGATTTGCGACGGAATTTTGTTTCTTTTCATTATTTTCGGGTTAAAAAGCCTAAAATAGCGAGTAAGAATATCAATTATGTAATTAATTACATAAAACTTGATTTTGAATAAGTATTTGTTTCATACACGTTCCTATAGATACGTTCGCGTACATTTGTATTTGTTTTATATACGTTACAAAGTTTTATGATTCGTTGTTAATGAAGAAACACGTATAGGAGTTCTCGTATTTTAAATTTTAAAATTTTTTATGCCTTTAAGAATGCATATATTAGTGTGTCCTAGTGAGTACGCGTGATTTTTGATGATAGCCGCTTTTTTTTTTTTAAAATAATAAGTTTAGGTCCGTCGCTAATCAATCGCAAATTGACAAATTTTGTGAGGGATTTGCGAAGGAATTTTGTTTCTTTTCATTATTTTCGGGTCAAAAACCCTAAAATAGCGAGTAAGAATATCAATTATGTAATTAAATACATAAAACTTGATTTTGAATAAGTATTTGTTTTATACACGTGCATATAGATACGTTCGCGTACAATTGTATTTGTTTTATATACGTTACAAAGTTTATGAATCGTTGTTAAAGAACACGTATAGGAGTTCTCGTATTTTAAATTTTAAAATTTTTTATGCCTATAAGAATGCATATATTAGTGTGTCATAGTGAGTACGCGTGATTTTTAATGATAGCCTGTTTTTTTAAAAAAATAACAAGTGTAGGTCTGTCGCAAATCTATCGCAAATTGATAAATTTTGGGTGGGATTTGCGACGGAATTTTGTTTCTTTTCATTGTTTTCGGGTCAAAAAGCCTAAAATAGCGAGTAAGAATATCAATTATGTAATTAAATACATAAAACTTGATTTTGAATAAGTATTTGTTTTATACACGTGCCTATAGATACGTTCGCGTACATTTGTATTTGTTTTATATACGTTACAAAGTTTACGATTCGTTGTTAATGAAGAAACACGTATATGAGTTCTCGTATTTTAAATTTTAAAATTTTTTATGCCTTTAAAAGTGCATATATTAGTGTGTCGTAGTGAGTACGCGTCATTTTTAATGATAGCATGTTTTTTTCAAAAAATAACAAGTTTAGGTCCGTCGCAAATCGATCGCAAATTGATAATTTTTGTGAGGGATTTGCGACGGAATTTTGTTTCTTTACATTATTTTCAGGTCAAAAAGCCTAAAATCGCGAGTAAGAATTTCAATTATGTAATTAAATACATTAAACTTGATTTTGAATAAGAATTTGTTTTATACACGTGCCTATAGATACGTTCGCGTACATTTGTATTTGTTTTATATACGTTACAAAGTTTATGATTCGTTGTTAATGAAGAAACACGTATATGAGTTCTCGTATTTTAAATTTTAAAATTTTTTATGCCTTTAAGAGTGCATATATTAGTGTGACGTAGTGAGTACGCGTCATATTTAATGATAGCCTGTTTTTTTCAAAAAATAACAAGTTTACGTCTGTCGCAAATCAATCGCAAATTGATAAATTTTGGGTGGGATTTGCGACGGAATTTTGTTTCTTTTCATTATTTTCGGGTCAAAAAGCCTAAAATAGCGAGTAAGAATATCAATTATGTAATTAAATACATAAAACTTGATTTTGAATAAGTATTTGTTTTATACACGTGCCTATAGATACGTTCGGGTACATTTGTATTTGTTTATATACGTTACAAAGTTTATGATTCGTTGTTAGTGAAGAAACACGTATATGAGTTCTCTTATTTTAAATTTTAAAATTTTTTATGCCTTTAAGAGTGCATATATTAGTGTGTCGTAGTGAGTACGCGTGATTTTTAATGATAGCATGTTTTATTCAAAAAATAACAAGTTTAGGTCCGTCGCAAATCTATCGCAATTTGATAAATTTTGTGAGGGATTTGCGACAGAATTTTGTTTCTTTACATTATTTTCTTGTCAAAAAGCATAAAATAGCGAGTAAGAATATCAATTATGTAATTAAATACATTAAACTTGATTTTGAATAAGTATTTGTTTTATACACGTGCCTATAGATACGTTCGCGTACATTTGTATTTGTTTTATATACGTTACAAAGTTTATGATTCGTTGTTAATGAAGAAACACGTATATGAGTTCTCGTATTTTAAATAATAAAATTTTTTATGCCTTTAAGAGTGCATATATTAGTGAGTCGTAGTGAGTACGAGTGATTTTTAATGATAACATGTTTTTTATTTTAAACATGTTTTATACACGTGCATATAGATACGTTCGCGAACAATTGTATTTGTTTTATATACGTTACAAAGTTTATGAATCGTTGTTAAAGAACACGTATAGGAGTTCTCGTATTTTAAATTTTAAAATTTTTATGCCTATAAGAATGCATATATTTAGTGTGTCATAGTGAGTACGCGTGATTTTTAATGATAGCCTGTTTTTTTAAAAAAATAACAAGTGTAGGTCTGTCGCAAATCTATCGCAAATTGATAAATTTTGGGTGGGATTTGCGACGGAATTTTGTTTCTTTTCATTATTTTCGGGTCAAAAAGCCTAAAATAGCGAGTAAGAATATCAATTATGTAATTAAATACATAAAACTTGATTTTGAATAAGTATTTGTTTTATACACGTGCATATAGATACATTCGCGTACAATTGTATTTGTTTTATATACGTTACAAAGTTTATGATTCGTTGTTAATGAAGAAACACGTATAGGAGTTCTCGTATTTTAAATTTTAAATATTTTTATGCCTTTAAGAATGCATTGTGTCGTAGTGAGTACGCGTGATTTTTAATGATAGCCTATTTTTTTCAAAAAATAACAAGTTTAGGTCTGTCGCAAATCTATCGCAAATTGATAAATTTTGGGTGGGATTTGCGACGGAATTTTGTTTCTTTTCATTATTTTCGGGTTAAAAAGCCTAAAATAGCGAGTAAGAATATCAATTATGTAATTAATTACATAAAACTTGATTTTGAATAAGTATTTGTTTTATACACGTTCCTATAGATACGTTCGCGTACATTTGTATTTGTTTTATATACGTTACAAAGTTTTATGATTCGTTGTTAATGAAGAAACACGTATATGAGTCCTCGTATTTTAAACTTTAAAAATTTTTATGCCTTTAAGAATGCATATATTAGTGTGTCGTAGTGAGTACGCGTGATTTTTGATGATAGTCGCTTTTTTTTTAAAATAATAAGTTTAGGTCCGTCGCTAATCTATCGCAAATTGAAAAATTTTGTGAGGGATTTGCGAAGGAATTTTGTTTCTTTTCATTATTTTCGGGTCAAAAAGCCTAAAATAGCGAGTAAAAATCTCGATTATGTAATTAAATACATAAAAACTTTATTTTTAATAAGTATTTATTTTATACACGTTCCTATAGATAAGTTCGTGTACATTTCTATTTGTTTTACATACGTTACAAAGTTTATGATTCGTTGTTAATGAAGAAACACGTATATGAGTCCTCGTATTTTAAACTTTAAAAATTTTTATGCCTTTAAGAATGCATATATTAGTATGTCGTAGTGAGTACGCGTGATTTTTGATGATAGCCGTTTTTTTTTTTTAAATAATAAGTTTAAGTCCGTCGCTAATCAATCGCAAATTGACAAATTTTGTGAGGGACTTGCGAAGGAATTTTGTTTCTTTTCGTTATTTTCGGGTCAAAAACCCTAAAATAGCGAGTAAGAATATGAATTATGTATTTAAATACATAAAACTTGATTTTGAATAAGTATTTGTTTTATACACGTGCATATAGATACGTTCGCGTACAATTGTATTTGTTTTATATATGTTACAAAGTTTATGATTCGTTGTTAATGAAGAAACACGTATAGGAGTTCTCGTATTTTAAATTTTAAAATTTTTTATGCCTTTAAGAATGCATATATTAGTGTGTCGTGGTGAGTATGCGTGATTTTTAATGATAGCCTATTTTTTTCAAAAAATAACAAGTTTAGGTCTGTCGCAAATCTATCGCAAATTGATAAATTTTGGGTGGGATTTGTGACGGAATTTTGTTTCTTTTCATTATTTTCGGGTTAAAAAGCCTAAAATAGCGAGTAAGAATATCAATTATGTAATTAATTACATAAAACTTGATTTTGAATAAGTATTTGTTTTATACACGTTCCTATAGATACGTTCGCGTACATTTGTATTTGTTTTATATACGTTACAAAGTTTTATGATTCGTTGTTAATGAAGAAACACGTATATGAGTCCTCGTATTTTAAACTTTAAAAATTTTTATGCCTTTAAGAATGCATATATTAGTGTGTCGTAGTGAGTACGCGTGATTTTTGATGATAGCCGCTTTTTTTTTTTTAAAATAATAAGTTTAGGTCCGTCGCTAATCAATCGCAAATTGACAAATTTTGTGAGGGATTTGCGAAGGAATTTTGTTTCTTTTCATTATTTTCGGGTCAAAAACCCTAAAATAGCGAGTAAGAATATCAATTATGTAATTAAATACATAAAACTTGATTTTGAATAAGTACTTGTTTTATACACGTGCATATAGATACGTTCGCGAACAATTGTATTTGTTTTATATACGTTACAAAGTTTATGAATCGTTGTTAAAGAACACGTATAGGAGTTCTCGTATTTTAAATTTTAAAATTTTTATGCCTATAAGAATGCATATATTTAGTGTGTCATAGTGAGTACGCGTGATTTTTAATGATAGCCTGTTTTTTTAAATAAATAACAAGTGTAGGTCTGTCGCAAATCTATCGCAAATTGATAAATTTTGGGTGGGATTTGCGACGGAATTTTGTTTCTTTTCATTATTTTCGGGTCAAAAAGCCTAAAATAGCGAGTAAGAATATCAATTATGTAATTAAATACATAAAACTTGATTTTGAATAAGTATTTGTTTTATACACGTTCCTATAGATACGTTCGCGTACATTTGTATTTGTTTTATATACGTTACAAATTTATGATTCGTTGTTAATGAAGAAACACGTATATGAGTCCTCGTATTTTAAACATTAAAAATTTATGCCTTTAAGAATGCACATATTAGTGTGTCGTAGTGAGTACGCGTGATTTTTGATGATAGCCGCTTTTTTTTTTTAAATAATAAGTTTAGGTCCGTCGCTAATCAATCGCAAATTAACAAATTTTGTGACGGATTTGCGAAGGAATTTTGTTTCTTTTCATTATTTTCGGGTCAAAAACCCTAAAATAGCGAGTAAGAATATCAATTATGTAATTAAATACATAAAACTTGATTTTGATTAACTATTTGTTTTATACACGTGCATATAGATACGTTCGCGTACAATTGTATTTGTTTTATATACGTTACAAAGTTTATGATTCGTTGTTAATGAAGAAACACGTATAGGAGTTCTCGTATTTTAAATTTTTTTATGCCTTTAAGAATACATATATTAGTGTGTCGTAGTGAGTACGCGGGATTTTTGATGATAGCCGCTTTTTTTTTTTTAAAATAATAAGTTTAGGTCCGTCGCTAATCAATCGCAAATTGACAAATTTTGTGAGGGACTTGCGAAGGAATTTTGTTTCTTTTCATTATTTTCGGGTCAAAAACCCTAAAATAGCGAGTAAGAATATGAATTATGTATTTAAATACATAAAACTTGATTTTGAATAAGTATTTGTTTTATACACGTGCATATAGATACGTTCGCGTAAAATTGTATTTGTTTTATATACGTTACAAAGTTTATGATTCGTTGTTAATGAAGAAACACGTATAGGAGTTCTCGTATTTTAAATTTTAAAATTTTTATGCCTTTCAGAATGCATATATTAGTGTGTCGTAGTGAGTACGCGTGATTTTTAATGATAGCCTATTTTTTTCAAAAAATAACAAGTTTAGGTCTGTCGCAAATCTATCGCAAATTGATAAATTTTGGGTGGGATTTGCGACGGAATTTTGTTTCTTTTCATTATTTTCGGGTTAAAAAGCCTAAAATAGCGAGTAAGAATATCAATTATGTAATTAATTACATAAAACTTGATTTTGAATAAGTATTTGTTTTATACACGTTCCTATAGATATGTTCGCGTACATTTGTATTTGTTTTATATACGTTACAAAGTTTTATGATTCGTTGTTAATGAAGAAACACGTATATGAGTCCTCGTATTTTAAACTTTAAAAATTTTTATGCCTTTAAGAATGCATATATTAGTGTGTCGTAGTGAGTACGCGTGATTTTTGATGATAGCCGCTTTTTTTTTTAAAATAATAAGTTTAGGTCCGTCGCTAATCAATCGCAAATTGACAAATTTTGTGAGGGATTTGCGAAGGAATTTTGTTTCTTTTCATTATTTTCGGGTCAAAAACCCTAAAATAGCGAGTAAGAATATCAATTATGTAATTAAATACATAAAACTTGATTTTGAATAAGTACTTGTTTTATACACGTGCATATAGATACGTTCGCGAACAATTGTATTTGTTTTATATACGTTACAAAGTTTATGAATCGTTGTTAAAGAACACGTATAGGAGTTCTCGTATTTTAAATTTTAAAATTTTTATGCCTATAAGAATGCATATATTTAGTGTGTCATAGTGAGTACGCGTGATTTTTAATGATAGCCTGTTTTTTTAAATAAATAACAAGTGTAGGTCTGTCGCAAATCTATCGCAAATTGATAAATTTTGGGTGGGATTTGCGACGGAATTTTGTTTCTTTTCATTATTTTCGGGTCAAAAAGCCTAAAATAGCGAGTAAGAATATCAATTATGTAATTAAATACATAAAACTTGATTTTGAATAAGTATTTGTTTTATACACGTGCATATAGATACGTTCGCGTACAATTGTATTTGTTTTATATACGTTACAAAGTTTATGATTCGTTGTTAATGAAGAAACACGTATAGGAGTTCTCGTATTTTAAATTTTAAAATTTTTTATGCCTTTAAGAATGCATATATTAGTGTGTCGTAGTCAGTACGCGTGATTTTTAATGATAGCCTATTTTTTTCAAAAAATAACAAGTTTAGGTCTGTCGCAAATCTATCGCAAATTGATAAATTTTGGGTGGGATTTGCGACGGAATTTTGTTTCTTTTCATTATTTTCGGGTTAAAAAGCCTAAAATAGCGAGTAAGAATATCAATTATGTAATTAATTACATAAAACTTGATTTTGAATAAGTATTTGTTTCATACACGTTCCTATAGATACGTTCGCGTACATTTGTATTTGTTTTATATACGTTACAAAGTTTATGATTCGTTGTTAATGAAGAAACACGTATATGAGTCCTCGTATTTTAAACATTAAAAATTTATGCCTTTAAGAATGCACATATTAGTGTGTCGTAGTGAGTACGCGTGATTTTTGATGATAGCCGCTTTTTTTTTTAAATAATAAGTTTAGGTCCGTCGCTAATCAATCGCAAATTAACAAATTTTGTGAGGGATTTGCGAAGGAATTTTGTTTCTTTTCATTATTTTCGGGTCAAAAACCCTAAAATAGCGAGTAAGAATATCAATTATGTAATTAAATACATAAAACTTGATTTTGAATAAGTATTTGTTTTATACACGTTCCTATAGATACGTTCGCGTACATTTGTATTTGTTTTATATACGTTACAAATTTATGATTCGTTGTTAATGAAGAAACACGTATATGAGTCCTCGTATTTTAAACATTAAAAATTTATGCCTTTAAGAATGCACATATTAGTGTGTCGTAGTGAGTACGCGTGATTTTTGATGATAGCCGCTTTTTTTTTTTAAATAATAAGTTTAGGTCCGTCGCTAATCAATCGCAAATTAACAAATTTTGTGAGGGATTTGCGAAGGAATTTTGTTTCTTTTCATTATTTTCGGTCAAAAACCCTAAAATAGCGAGTAAGAATATCAATTATGTAATTAAATACATAAAACTTGATTTTGAATAAGTATTTGTTTTATACACGTGCATATAGATACGTTCGCGTACAATTGTATTTGTTTTATATACGTTACAAAGTTTATGATTCGTTGTTAATGAAGAAACACGTATAGGAGTTCTCGTATTTTAAATTTTAAAATTTTTTATGCCTTTAAGAATGCATATATTAGTGTGTCTTAGTGAGTACGCGTGTTTTTTAATGATAGCCTGTTTTTTTCAAAAAATAACAAGTTTAGGTCTGTCGCAAATCTATCGCAAATTGATAAATTTTGGGTGAAATTTGCGACGGAATTTTGTTTCTTTTCATTATTTTCGGGTCAAAAAGCCTAAAATAGCGAGTAAGAATATCAATTATGTAATTAAATACATAAAACTTGATTTTGAATAAGTATTTGTTTTATACACGTGCATATAGATACGTTCGCGTACAATTGTATTTGTTTTATATACGTTACAAAGTTTATGATTCGTTGTTAATGAAGAAACACGTATAGGAGTTCTCGTATTTTAAATTTTAAAATTTTTTATGCCTTTAAGAATGCATATATTAGTGTGTCTTAGTGAGTACGCGTGTTTTTTAATGATAGCCTGTTTTTTTCAAAAAATAACAAGTTTAGGTCTGTCGCAAATCTATCGCAAATTGATAAATTTTGGGTGAAATTTGCGACGGAATTTTGTTTCTTTTCATTATTTTCGGGTCAAAAAGCCTAAAATAGCGAGTAAGAATATCAATTATGTAATTAAATACATAAAACTTGATTTTGAATAAGTATTTGTTTTATACACGTGCCTATAGATACGTTCGGGTACATTTGTATTTGTTTATATACGTTACAAAGTTTATGATTCGTTGTTAGTGAAGAAACACGTATATGAGTTCTCGTATTTTAAATTTTAAAATTTTTTATGCCTTTAAGAGTGCATATATTAGTGTGTCGTAGTGAGTACGCGTGATTTTTAATGATAGCATGTTTTTTTCAAAAAATAACAAGTTTAGGTCCGTCGCAAATCTATCGCAATTTGATAAATTTTGTGAGGGATTTGCGACGGAATTTTGTTTCTTTACATTATTTTCTGGTCAAAAAGCATAAAATAGCGAGTAAGAATATCAATTATGTAATTAAATACATTAAACTTGATTTTGAATAAGTATTTGTTTTATACACGTGCCTATAGATACGTTCGCGTACATTTGTATTTGTTTTATATACGTTACAAAGTTTATGATTCGTTGTTAATGAAGAAACACGTATATGAGTTCTCGTATTTTAAATAATAAAATTTTTTATGCCTTTAAGAGTGCATATATTAGTGAGTCGTAGTGAGTACGAGTGATTTTTAATGATAACATGTTTTTTTCAAAAAATAACAAGTTTAGGTCCGTCGCAAATCTATTGCAAATTGATAAATTTTTTGAGGGATTTGCGACGGAATTTTGTTTCTTTTCATTATTTTCGGGTCAAAAACCCTAAAATAGCGAGTAAGAATATCAATTATGTAATTAAATACATAAAACTTGATTTTGAATAAGTACTTGTTTTATACACGTGCATATAGATACGTTCGCGTACAATTGTATTTGTTTTATATACGTTACAAAGTTTATGAATCGTTGTTAAAGAACACGTATAGGAGTTCTCGTATTTTAAATTTTAAAATTTTTTATGCCTATAAGAATGCATATATTAGTGTGTCATAGTGAGTACGCGTGATTTTTAATGATAGCCTGTTTTTTTAAAAAAATAACAAGTGTAGGTCTGTCGCAAATCTATCGCAAATTGATAAATTTTGGGTGGGATTTGCGACGGAATTTTGTTTCTTTTCATTATTTTCGGGTCAAAAAGCCTAAAATAGCGAGTAAGAATATCAATTATGTAATTAAATACATAAAACTTGATTTTGAATAAGTATTTGTTTTATACACGTGCCTATAGATACGTTCGTGTACATTTGTATTTGTTATATATACGTTACAAAGTTTATGATTCGTTGTTAATGAAGAAACACGTATATGAGTTCTCGCATTTTAAATTTTAAAATTTTTTATGCCTTTAAGAATGCATATATTAGTGTGTCGTAGTGAGTACGCGTGATTTTTAATGATGGCCTGTTTTTTTCAAAAAAATAACAAGTTTAGGTCCGTCGCAAATCTATTGCAAATTGATAAATTTTGTGAGGGATTTGCGA